>CM062243.1:27474993-27684520 GCA_031216285.1 Syzygium syzygioides | reverse complement strand
TGAATTCGGCCAAGAAGCATAAAGAACTGGTGGCATTAGAGATGTACTTATCTTGGCTGGCCAACCCCAAGTGAAGGATTTATCAAATGAAAATGGCTGTATTGTTGGTAAAAGCATTCGCATACATCCCCTGTTTTAAGGGGAAATTATTAGAGAAGTACGTCCTTAAAAGGCTCCTTCTCATAAGGTCTTTTCTTTAGGCTTAAGGGGATGTAAAGTCCTAAGGGGATATTCCCTCCTCTAAGGGAAGATAAACATTTGAGAGGAACTTAGGGGTCCTTGGGTGGAGAAAGTTGTAATATTTGCTCTTTTTTGACCAGGTCAAAAGACTTAGGCTGAGAAAAAAAAGAAAAGAAAAGTCAAAAAGTGAAGATAAAAGGAAGAAGCAGCGGCTGGTCGGGAAAACAGAAGAGAAAAACAAAGGAGAAGAAAAGGAAAAAGGAGAGGAGAAAGGGAAGAAGAGAGAGAGGGCTTGTGCGCGCGGGTCCTCGCCAAGCCATTCCGACTACGTAACACAACGACTAGTAAGTACTTGCAACCCTCGTTAGTCCTATCGGAATAATTTTTCGATTAGGGCTCGTAAATAAGAGTTATGTGGATTTGAGCTGCGTAGTCCAAATTTTTGGGTTGTCAAGTCTTAAATATCCATGAAAATGAAAGATTATGGTGATGTGGGGCTGTGCGTTTTGACGGATATCGATTCGGAGTTACGGTTTGTCCAGAATCAAATTTTCAAGTTGAGAGCATAATCTGGAATTTCGTGAACAGTACTTTCCAGGGCTTTTATTGTCATTTTTGGACTGTTGTTTGGGTTAGCTATGTTGGGACATCCATAGTATGCTAGATGAGCTTCGTTTTGACTATAAGAGTTTGCAAAACGGAGTCCGGTGGAGGAAATTATGGCGTGTGGAAATTTGGCACGCGAGTTGTTCGTTGTTGTTGGCATTAGATTTTTTTCCATTGAGTAAGCCGTTGTAGGCACGTGGTTGTCGGATTATTAGCTAGTTAGCCTTAGCTTATTCGAGTCGCGCATAGGGGGAAATATTACTCGGTTTTGATTCGTTTTTCCGTACGTTTGATAGGATTTTGGAACTGTCGACTCAAGTAACACATATGGGTTAGTTGTGGATTACCAGGTGAGGGACATTATATCTTCTATGAATTTACAAATTCATATTTTAATAATGAGATATAATTTTTAATACAGTGGAGCATGTTTTTTTGCATAAATTGGATCGATCATTTACTACTTTTGTCAATTGTGAAATGAGTTGAAAAGTCTTATGACGTTATTGAAATGAAACTTTTGTGAATGCTTATATTAGAGGTTTTGTGAAGAGGATTAGCCGAGGGCTATTCTTGTTGCGAAATGTTTTGTGAAATGGATTTATTGGTGTTGATTATGGATTTCTGGATTCAGTTATAAGTTGCTGCTGCTCGTATTACTATGTTGAGAACCCGTTGAGGGGGGAGTATGCATACTGTTAGGATATCCTTCTGGGCCGAACCGCCGGCTTATAATAGGTGGTAGACCTTGCCAAGAGGGGTAAACTTGGTCGCCTTTGTCACGGCGTTAAACTTGACCATAGTTTGATGACGAGCATGAGATTGGTTGATGGATAAACCATCGACGTGTTATGTAATGAGATTATTCAATGGATAGACCATTGATGATTGGCTATTGTTGTTAAATGAGTTTTTATTGTGTAATTTAATACGGATGACTTTTATTGAAAAGTTATTATACATTTGAGATATTTTTGGCTATATTGTACATTGAGTTTAAGTTATGGGTTGCGATATTTTTGATACTATTGCATAGTGATTGTTCGATCCTCTTAGAAGAAATATGTTACTCACTGAGCCGTGGTAGCTCACCCCTTATCTTATATATCTTTTAGGTTCTTCTGCTGTCCGCAAGTAGGACGTGAGCAGGCGCTAGTCGTAGGATTTCTTTTTGATTGTGGGATTTTGGGTATGTTGTATATAGTGTCGTGGAGCTATTGGAATAGTTTTTTTGTTGGATTTGTATATATCCTTTTGATGGTTTTAGGAAGCTCTGATGTTTTCGGGTCTTGTTTAAGTTTAGGCTGCGTCCTTTGGGTGAAAGGACGGCCGTGTTACAAACCTGTTTTGGTTGTGTTCGGGGTGTGACATTTGTTGGTATCAAAGCGTAGGTTATGGTTTTTGGGTAGGACGTTGTGAGATTGTGTGATAGACTTTAATGCGTTAGTTTTAGATACTAAGGTGTATTCTTGATTTTGGATTTAGGTAATCATGAGTTTCGACTCGGAGCCGCTCATCTCTTTTCGTAAGAATAAGGGAAAGAGAGCCATTACCTTCGACTCAAGAGATGTGCCTCGAGGTCCGAGAGTAAGGTCTTCGACAAGAAGGCGAGATGACGTAGGAGCAAACTCGCAAGAAATAAGAGGCAAAAGTCAACAGCCAAGGGCCCAAGATGTTGTAGTTGAAGCTGGTGAACTTGGGAGTGGCAGAGGCTACACCTTTGCCCAGTTTAGAAAGTCAAAGCCGCCCACTTATGATGGAAAAACTGATCCTCTTGCAGCTGAACGATGGATTAGGAAGATAGAGGGAATATTCAGAGTTGAAGAAGTTCCAAATGATAAGAAGGTGGACTTTGCCACCCAATATTTGGAAGGTGAAGCTGAGTATTGGTGGGAAGGAAAGAGGTCCACTCTTGGAGATGAATATGCTACTATTTCTTGGAAGTACTTCAAGGAAGTGTTCAACGCCCAGTTCTTTCCAATATCCTTCCAAGCAAAGATGAAGGGCGGTTTTTTGCATATGTCACAAGGTGATTCTTCTGTTTTAGATTATGCGGGTCGCTTCAATCAAATGAGTTGGTTTGCGGGGCATTTTATGGCAAATGAGAAGGAGAAAGCTGAACATTTTTTGAGAGGACTTCAACCTAAGATTCGTTTTACACTCGCATCTCTTTTACTCACCACTTATGAGGATGTCCTGGAGCGAGAAATTAAGATTGAACAAGAGATCATGGAGAGTGGCACCCGGGGTATTCCTCAGCCCAAGAGGCCAAAGTTCACTAATTTCCAAGAGATCTATATTCGTGGCAGCAACAAACAAAGAAGTACCAGTAGGTTTGAAAGGGGGAAGAGTCAAACTGTTCAGGGTGCTTGCGTTACTTGTGGGAAATATCACAGTGGCCAATGCTATTGGAAGCGGGGAACTTGTTTTCTATGTGGGAAAATGGGACACATGCGGCAGAATTGTCCAATGCAGAGAAATGCTCCAGTAGGTAGTAGATAATGCTTCGTATGTGGACAGCCTGGTCATATAGCTCGCTTTTGTTTCATGAGAAAATATGTTCCCTCAGTTGGTAGGCCCTAGGAGAATCAGCCAAGACAAAGGGCAACAGGGAAGGTTTATGCGATGACGGAAGAGGATGCGACAACTTCTAACACAGTAGTTGTGGGTAATATCTCAATTACCTCGCAATATACTTATGCATTGTTTGACCCTGGTGCTATGCATTCTTTCATTTCTACTGAATTCGCAAAGAAACTTGATATGCTACCTGATCTTCTTGAATATGATTTGCGTATTGAGACTCCGACGGGTGACTTCGTTATGGTGGACCGTGTATTTAAGCGATGTATGCTTTTGGTCGATAATGTTCAAATGCCTGGAGATTTGATGTTGTTGAATATTCGAGATTTTGATGTTATTTTAGGGATGAATTGGCTATCAACCTATCATGCTACTGTTGATTGTCATTCAAAGAAAGTTACCTTTCAACTCCCAAACGAGCCTGAATTATCTTTTGTGGGAAGTTGTAAGGGTACTTTTCCAAAATTAATATCGGCAGTGCAAGCGAGGAAGCTTCTAAGGAAAGGTGGTTATGGATATTTAGCTTGCGTAAAAGACACCAGTAAAATAGTTGTGAAGATGGAAAATGTTCCGGTTTATAGAGAATTTCCTGACGTGTTTCCTGAGGATTTGCTCGGCTTGCCACCCGATAGAGAGATTGAGTTCTCTATTGATCTGATGCCTGGTACAGGACCTATCTCGAAGGCACCATATCGGATGGCACCATCTGAATTGAAAGAATTGAAAACACAGCTACATGAATTATTGGATAAGGGCTTTATTAGGCCCAGTGTCTCGCCTTGGGGAGCTCCAGTCCTATTTGTGAAAAAGAAGGACGGTAACATTCGGCTTTGTATAAATTACCATGAACTCAACAAGGTAACGATCAAGAATAAATATCCTTTGCCACGGATTGATGATTTGTTTGATCAACTTCAGGGAGCTTGGGTATTTTCTAAGATCAACCTTCGTTCTGGATATCATCAATTGAAGATTAAAGCAGATGATGTATCTAAAACTGCTTTCAGGACGAGGTATGGGCATTATGAATTTCTTGTCATGCCTTTTGGATTGACAAGTGCGCCTGCTGCTTTTATGGATTTGATGAACAGGGTATTCAAACATTACCTCGACCAATTCATTGTGGTGTTTATTGATGATATCCTGGTGTACTCGAGGAGTTTGGAGGAGTACGAACAACACTTAAAGCTTGTCTTGCAGACCTTGCATGAGCAGAAATTATTTGCTAAATTCAATAAGTGTACTTTCTGGCTTGATCATATTGAGTTCTTGGGTCATGTTATCTTGAAGAATGGCATCGCAGTTGACCCAAAGAAAGTTGAAGCGGTTGTTCAGTGGAATTGCCCTACCAATGTAACAGACGTGAAAAGTTTTCTTGGGCTAGCTGGCTATTACAGGAGATTTGTGGAGGGATTCTCTAAAATAGCTAGTCCACTTACTCGCCTAACTCAAAACCGAGTTACGTTTGTATGGTCTAATCAGTGTGAGCGCAGTTTTCAAGAATTTAAAAGGCGGCTAGTAACGGCTCCCATATTAACCTTACCTTCAAGGACCAGTGGCTTCACAATTTATTGTGATGCATCTAAAGAAGGTTTAGGGTGCGTTCTTATGCAGGACAATAAAGTAGTGGCCTATGCTTCTAGACAGTTGAAGACACATGAAAAGAACTACCCCACTCATTATCTTGAATTGGCAGCAATTGTATTTGCTTTGAAAATATGGCGACACTACTTGTATGGTGAGAAATATGAGGTCTTTACTGATCACAAGAGTTTGAAGTGCATCTTTACTCAGAAAGAATTGAACATGAGTCAGAGGAGATGGTTAGAACTCTTGAAGGATTATGACTTATCCATCAATTATCACCCAGGTAAGGCAAATGTAGTAGCGGATGCCTTAAGTCGTAAATTTTCTGGAAACATGGCAATGTTGCTCACTTCTCAGCAGCCTATCCTTGAGGATATGAGGAAGCTAGATTTGGAGGTGTTGGTGCATCAATTGGGTGCTTAAATAGCTAATCTTCGAGTACAACCGACATTGATTGACAAAATTAAGGCTAAACAGAATGATGATTCTCAATTGGGAAAGATTAGAGAAGGCGTAGAAGCTGGGAGACAGTCGGATTTTAGTATTCATGTAGATGGGTCATTGAGGTTTCGTGGTCGACTATGTGTTCCTGATGATCCTGAGTTGAAAAAGGAAATATTACAGGAAGCTCATAGCACCAAATACTCGATTCATCCAGGAAGTACTAAGATGTATAGAGATTTGAGAGGACATTTCTGGCGGGTCAACATGAAGAAAGACATTGTAAAGTTTGTCGATCAATGCCTGGTTTGTCAGCAAGTAAAGATTGAACATCAGAAACCAGGTGGACAACTACATCCACTTGAGACACCTAAGTGGAAATGGGAGCATATTACTATGGACTTCATCGTTGGTCTACCAAGGACGCCAAGCGGTAAGAATGCTATATGGGTGATTGTCGACCGGTTGACTAAATCGGCACACTTTTTGTTGTATCGATTTGGCCTTTCACTTGAAGACATGGCTAAGCAGTACGTCAATGAGATAGTGTGACTTCATGGGGTTCCAGTGAGCATAGTTTCTGATCGAGATCCTAGGTTTGTGTCCAACTTCTGGAAGAGCTTACAAGGGGCATTGGGTACTAAACTCAACTTCAGTACAGCTTTTCATCCACAGACAGACGGGCAATCGGAGAGGACGATTCAGACGTTAGAAGATATGCTACGATCCTGTGCTATTAACTTTGGTGGTTCATGGGATGATCATCTTCACTTGGCAGAATTCTCCTATAATAACAGCTACCATTTCAGTATTAAGATAGCACCTTTTGAAGCACTGTATAGTCGAAAATGCAGAAGTCCGGTTTGTTGGGACGATGTTGGTGAGAAAAGGTTGATTGGCCCTGAGTTTATACAACAATCAGAAGAAAAAGTCAGGTTGATTCGAGAGCGATTGAAAACAGCTCAAAGCCGTCAGAAAAACTATGCGGACCTTAAAAGGTGCAAGATAGAATTTGATGTGGGAAATCACGTGTTCCTAAAGGTTTCACCTATGAAGGGTGTTACGAGATTTGGCACTCGCGGGAAACTAAGTCCAAGATATGTGGGACCGTTCTTGATATTAGAAAAGATTGGTGAAGCTGCTTATAAACTGGCTTTGCCACCAGCGTTATCTGGAGTTCATAATGTGTTCCATGTATCTTTATTGCGAAAATATGTGCCAAATCCTGAACATGTATTGGATTTCACTCCTTTGAGGTTAAGGGGAAACCTGACATGTGAAGAACAGCCTATTCGCATTGTGGATAAGAAGGAGCAAGTGCTGCGGCAATGCACAATTCCTTATGTGAAAATCCAATGGCAAAATCATACTGAGAGAGAGGCCACATGGGAGCTTGAGGAGGAAGCAAGAAACAAATACCCTCATTTGTTTGAAAATTAAGGTAAGGCTAAATTTCGAGGATGAAATTTTTTTAAGGAGGGTAGAATGTAATATTTGCTCTTTTTTTACCAGGTCAAAAGACTTAGGCTGAGAAAAAAAAAAGAAAAGAAAAGTCAAAAAGTGAAGATAAAAGGAAGAAGCAGCGGCTGGTCGAGAAAACAGAAGAGAAAAACAAAGGAGAAGAAAAGGAAAAAGGAGAGGAGAAAGGGAAGAAGAGAAAGAGAGGGCTTGTGCGCGCGGGTCCTCGCCGAGCCGTTCCAACTACGTAACATAACGACTAGTAAGTACTCGTAACCCTCATTAGTCCTATCGGAATAATTTTTCGATTAGGGCTCGGAAATAAGAGTTATGTAGATTTGAGCTGCGTAGTCCAAATTTTTGGGTTGTCAAGTCTTAAATATCCATGAAAATGAAAGATTATGGTGTTGTGGGGCCGTGCGTTTTGACGGATATCGATTCGGAGTTACGGTTTGTCCGGAATCAAATTTTCAAGTTGAGAGCATAATCTGGAATTTCGTGAACAGTACTTTCCAGGGCTTTTATTGTCATTTTTGGACTGTTGTTTGGGTTGGCTATGTTGGGACATCCATAGTATGCTAGATGAGCTTCGTTTTGACTATAAGAGCGTGCAAAACGGAGTCCGGTGGAGGAAATTATGGCGTGTGGAAATTTGGCACGCGAGTTGTTCGTTGTGGTTGGCATTAGATTTTTTTCCATTGAGTAAGCCGTCGTAGGCACGTGGGTGTCGGATTATTAGCTAGTTAGCCTTAGCTTATTCGAGTCGCGCGTAGGGGGAAATATTACTCGGTTTTGAATCGTTTTTTCGTACGTTTGATAGGATTTTGGAACTGTCGACTCAAGTAACACATATGGGTTAGTTGTGGATTACCAGGTGAGGGACATTATATCTTCTATGAATTTACAAATTCATATTTTTTGATAATGAGATATAATTTTTAATACAGTGGAGCATGTTTTCCGCATAAATTGGATCAATCATTTACTACTTTTGTCGATTGTGAAATGAGTTGAAAAGTCTTATGACGTTATTGAAATGAAACTTTTGTGAATGCTTATATTAGAGGTTTTGTGAAAAGGATTAGCCGAGGGCTATTCTTGTTGCGAAATGTTTTGTGAAATGGATATTATTGGTGTTGATTATGGATTTTTGGACTGAGTTATAAGTTGCTGCTGCTCGTATTACTATGTTGAGAACTCGTTGAGGGGGGAGTATGCATACTGTTAGGATATCCTTCTGGGCCGAACCGCCGGCTTATAATAGGTGGTAGACCTTGCCAAGAACGGTAAACTTGGTCGCCTTTGTCACGGCGTTAAAATTGACCATAGTTTGATGACGAACATGAGATTGGTTGATGGATAAACCATCGACGTGTTATTGTTGACACCTATTTCTAATTTGCCCAAAATAAATCGCACAAAATTTAGGAGTTAATTTCTATTAATTCCTAAAAAAAATATATATATATTTCCATGCATTGCATATAGAAATTAGGCGTGTTTGTGTTAATATGGTCTATTAAAGTGTTAATTTAAAAAAAATTCCAAAAAAATAATAATATAATACATTTCTTTAATTAATTAATTAATTAAAAAAAAGAAAAAGAAGAAGAAAAAAAAAAATCGAGTCTGGCCGGGTCGGGGCCGGACCGACCCGGCCCGCTCCTTTTCTCCCCTCGCGCGGGCCTCCTCTCTCGGCCCGCTTCTTCTTTTCTTTTTTTCCTTTTCCCCCCTTCCGCATGGCCCAGCCCACTTTTTCCTTCTTTTTCTTTGCACCTCGCACAGCTGGGCCTGGCCCGGCCCAGTCTCCTTTCTCTTCCACCTCCCCTGATTCAGCCTCCACCCTGCTCCTCTGTTCTACTCTGTCCCGGCCCCCACTACAGAAGCGTGGATTATCCGCTCCACCACGTAAATTGGCCGCGAAAGTCTTCAGTAGGAAGGGTAGGCCGGTGCAGAGCATTGAAGGGGAGCAGAGGGTGGCGTCATCGTCATCGTCTATACGGGCCACAGAGAGGAGGGAGACAGCAGGAGGAAATGATTTTGGGGTTCGGAGAGGGAGCCTGAGGGAGAAACAGAGGAAAATAGAGAAAAACGGAGAAGAGAGAGGAGCCTCGGAGTGCCTTGCAGGTCCTAGTCGGCCTCGTTGTCACCAGTAAGCCGACCGACGACTCCCGGAAGTACCCCCGATCGACCATTTTCCAGAAAAATAGAGAAAAAGAGACACAGAGAAGAGAGAGAGAGAGAGAAAGCGGACTGAGACATCGCCGGAAAAAATCTGCAGCGTCACCGTCGCCCCCGGATCGGCCGGAGACCACCCAGACGTGTCGTGGACCGGTGAGCCTCTCCCGGCCCCGACTGCCCCTGTTTTGCTCTGTTTTGGTGTCCGGTTTGGCCGGGACTCGCGCCGGCCGTGTCGCGCGGGTCCCGGCCCATACCGACGTTGGTCGTGGCCCCCAGTCGCCGGTGGAGGTGAATCTAGTTCGTCGGAGCTAACCGGATCGACGGAGGAGGTCAAAACTCCCCGGTTTTTGTCGCGCACGCCCGGTGTTCGACAAAATGCCTCAATGGAGGCCGGTTTTAATTCGAGCGCCGGCTGGCGAACGGTGGCCGGACGGCGACCCAGGTAAGTGACGGGGTTTGATGGTGGTCCTAGGTGCTGGATTTTGGGTCGGCGTCGATCTGGGTCCGCCGGCGAGAGGCCAATTTTTTGCCTCGCCGGTGGCTGGCCCCTCGATTCGGTTTGACCCGGATCAGCCGACCCGACCCGGGTTAACGATCCAGGTCGGATCTGTCGACCGGGTTTGTCCGGCCGACCTGGATCAGTTGATCCGGCCGACCCGAATTAACGACCCGAGTCGGATCCGGTGACCGGGTTGGATCCGACCCGCCGAGTTTAATTATATAATATTATATTATTATTTTATTTAAAAATAAAAAATTAAAAAAAATTTAAAAAAAATTAAAACAATTTAAAAATTTTTAAAAAAAGGTTTTTCTTTTCCTTTTTTTAATAAAAAATCAAAAAATTAAAATTTTTTTAAAAAAATAATAAAATAAAATAAAAAATATTTTCAGAAAATAATAATATTCTCTTTTTATTATTATTATTATTTTCGAAAAAAAATTTTCAAAAAAAAAAATTTCTTTTCTCTTTTTTTTAGGGCTAATACCACGAAAAACCCTAAACTGGTACACTTGTGACAATTTTACCCCAAACTATTTTTTTGACCATAAAAAACCCCAAACTGGTACACTTGTGACAATTTTACCCCGAATTATTTTTTTGACCACCAAAAACCCCAAACTGGTACACTTGTGACAATTTTACCTCGAACTATTTTTTTGACCATCAAAAACCCCAAACTGGTATACATGTGACAATTTTACCCCGAACTAATTTTTTAATATTATTTTTATTTTTTGAATTTTTTTTATTTTTCTTTATTATTTTTTTATTTTCTCTTTAACCTCCGGCTGGTCGTCGAACCGGCGACCAGCCAGAGGCCGAAATCGGCCAGGTTGGCCCCGCCAGCCGCTGGCAAGGCTCGACCTCGCCGGCGTTGGGCGAGGTCAGCCTCGCCCTGCAACGGCGAGGTCGAGCCTCGCCTAGGCGAGGCCGACCTTGCCCAACGCCGGCGAGGTCGTGCCTTGCCAACGACCGGCGGGGCCGGGCCCTCGCCAGATCTGGCGAGGGTCGACCCCGCCGTTGCAGGGCGAGGCCGACCTCGCCCAACGCCGGCGAGGTCGAGCCTTGCCAGCGATCGGCGGGGCCGACCTCGCCAGAGGTTAAAAAGAAAAGAAAAAAAAAGTAAAGAAAAGTAAAAAATTAATAAAAAATTCGAAAAATAAAAAATAATATTAAAAAATTAGTTCGGGGTAAAATTGTCACATGTATACCAGTTTGGGGTTTTTGGTGGTCAAAAAAATAGTTCGGGGTAAAATTGTCACAAGTGTATCAGTTTGGGGTTTTTGATGGTAAAAAAAATAGTTCGGGGTAAAATTGTCACAAGTGTACCAGTTTAGGGTTTTTTATGGTCAAAAAAATAGTTTGGGGTAAAATTGTCACAAGTGTACCGGTTTACGGTTTTTCATGGTATTAACCCTTTTTTTTATCTCAATTTTTTTTCTCCGAAAAAAAAAATCCGAAATTTTTTTTTTCACATGACTTATCTGAATGTTTTCATCCTTTATAATTATGCATGTTGTGGTTTTATTTAAACTAAATAAGCCCGAAATCGCACAATAGTATGTCGCATGTTTTTTAATTACCGTAGTGTTATTATGCATGTTTTTTAATATAACTGCATGAGCTGTTTTATTTTTGAATGTCATCTGTCTTAGTTAGGGCTAGAACCCTAGGCTGCATGACTTGTTGTGTTCATGACTGTTGATCATTTCTGATTATGCACTCGCTTAATCACCTCATATGTTAGGAGAAAGGTCCTAAAATCAATTCAAATTGCCTGATAAATGTTTTCAAAAAATGAACAGGGTAAAATGGTACCGAAAGGGCATTAGTTATCCAACTAGTGTAACCAAGTCCCCGAATTCAGTTAATCTCTGGTTCGTAGGAATAGGGTGATCCTCCCGTCACCCTATTTGGGTTTCTAATCGACCTACCCCAAATCGATTAGTGGCGACTCCTTGGTATAAACTATTTGCATGTTAAATATTTAAACCTTAAGTTGCGATATGGTATGGGCTTGGGAGAGCCCGAGTTAAGTCATGAACCTAGACTTAGCACGTACCAGGCGAGCCTCTCTTGTTTTTCGCATGTTATTCAAAAAAGCTCGGGAGGTCGGTCGCGACAGTTATGTAATAAGATTATTCAATGGATAGACCATTGATGATTGGCTATTGTTGTTAAATGAGTTTTTATTGCGTAATCTAATACGGGTGACTTTTATTGAAAAGTTATTATACATTTGAGATATTTTTGGCTATATTGTACATTGAGTTTGAGTTATGGGTTGTGATATTTTTGATACTATTGCATAGTGATTGTTCGATCCTCTTAGAAGAAATATGTTACTCACTGAGCCGTGGTAGCTCACCCCTTATCTTATATACCTTTCAGGTTCTTCTGCTGGCCGCAAGTAGGACGTGAGCAGGAGCTAGTCGGAGGATTTCTTTTTGATTGTGGAATTTTGGGTACGTTGTATATAGTGTCGTGGAGCTATTGGAATAGTTTTTTTGTTGGATTTGTATATATCCTTTTGATGGTTTTAGGAAGCTCTGATGTTTTCGGGTCTTGTTTAAGTTTAGGCTGCGTCCTTTTGGTGAAAGGACGGCCGTGTTACGATCCTGTTTTGGTTGTGTTCGGGGTGTGACAAAAGTAGACCTCACATTAGTTTCAGCTGGCTACTGATGGATAAGCAGGTATTGTAACGACCCGGTCCGACGAGGGCGGGAAGTGGTCGCCGGGGTCCGAGGACCTGGACAAGGAGCGGCTTCTGGCAGGCTTCTAGGATGGCAAGGGGGGCATGTCTCCCGTCCCACATCGCCTAGGGAGGGAGCCTTGGGCTTGCTTATAAAGGCTTGGAAATCCTTAACTTGCAAGAGGCCTTTTCTGGGGGTAGTATGGGCTGCCCTCGGAGAAACAAAACCGTGAGGACTTAGTGTCCAAAGCGGACAATATCTTGCGAGTGGGACCCAGGTCGTTACAGGTGGTATCAGAGCCGACTCCCGACCGCGTGTGGGGCCACAGCGAGGACGCTGTGCTCGAAGGAGGGGAGAATGTAACGACCCGGTCCGACGAGGGCGGGAAGTGGTCGCCGGGGTCCGAGGACCTGGACAAGGAGCGGCTTCTGGCAGGCTTCTAGGATGGCAAGGGGGGCATGTCTCCCGTCCCACATCGCCTAGGGAGGGAGCCTTGGGCTTGCTTATAAAGGCTTGGAAATCCTTAACTTGCAAGAGGCCTTTTCTGGGGGTAGTATGGGCTGCCCTCGGAGAAACAAAACCGTGAGGACTTAGTGTCCAAAGCGGACAATATCTTGCGAGTGGGACCCAGGTCGTTACAGGTATAGTAGCCTCCGCATCTTGAGTGACAAGGAGTGTTCACACCCCTAGAAACTGGAAACAACAATTCAGGCACATGTACAGAGAAGCTAGGGGAAGTTACTAGGAAAAGTTCATGCTAAGTTGAATGGTTGTTACTAGTATTAGCTCTATAAATACCAGTGTTTTAGGATTCTAAAGCTCTCTCTTTCCACAATCAAGCAAATTTGTAATATATGTTTATCTCTACTTTTCTTTCCATCAATTTTCTTTTCTCGCAATTTACGTTTTCAATGTGCAATTTACATTTTTCTTGCAATCTTTTATTTTTCTCCGCAATTAGCTTCACATAAATTCGCATTCCGTCGAATCGCCACTTCCTGCACTTTGTGCATGAGGTATGGAATGGTGGAGCGATATTGGATGCTCTTGGTGCAATTTTTTTTTTTTTTACTTTGACACACGTTTCAATTGATTTAATAGATTTAGAGATCCAAATTTTGATTTGTCTTTTGTTAAAACGGATTGTCTCTTTTAATTTTCTCTCAAATGTCCATTAATACGGAGAGATTAACATTACAAATTTTACTTGGATACATATCATCATTAATTTTGTGTGTGATTTTGAACGTGTGCTAAGAAAATTGATTTCTCACAAAAGAACTAGGAGATGTGTTTGCTATCATGCACATTTTTCGTTCTGTGATGGACATGAAAGGTGTGGCGGAGGTGCTACGTGTTGATCCAAATAACTTGAGGTTATCGGCGACTTGCTTTGACCCAGATGAGCTTTTTAGAGCTCAACTGTGCATACTACGATCTCTTGTTTATGGAGAACAAAAGCATTTTATTTTCATCTTGTTCCCCCATGTCTACAAGCATTCTTCATACTGAATTCATTCAAGTTTGCACGTGAGAGGAGGTCACTTGCTAACAGGCTTTATCTCAGCGTTATGGACACCAGTAGATGAAAGTCCGTTCTTCATTGTGTCTAAATAATTTTAAACAAGTTTTTAAAGGATGTTAAGTGATGGAGTTTATTCCACATCAATTGTGGAAGGGACTAATCGTCGGTTTATAAGTGTGAGGGAAAACTTCACCTTTTGATCTAGTTTTGAGGCGAGAGAGGCCCAAGACCAACTAACATCACGAAAATCATTTACAAATTTTTAAATAAAAATAAGAAATATATGATATGATAATGTTGGAAAAGTCATATGTGAATATCACATGTAATATTTGCATGCTTCGAAGGATGTTAGGTGTTCTACAATGAGTGAAAATCAATGTTTTTTTTTTTAAAATTTTCCTATCAATTGTAATAGATTAGAGAATGAAGGTCGGGCTTTTCTAGAGGAGCAATGCAGAGATGAAAGTGTTGTTATGAGCTTTGAGTTTGAGAAAGGGTTACCTTTGAGCAGATCCAAGTTGTGTTCGAGTCCCGAAAGGTAATACAATCAGAGGATCACCTTCGCGCCTCAACCTGGAGTTATCAAAAGCAAATTTTCTCAAAAATTGAAGAAGCGTCTCTATGATTTCTCATGAGTGGCGTGGTGTTTCTTACCGATGCGTTTCTCCTCTTCAAGCACAAGCCCTTGCACTTAAACAAAGCTTTACTTTTTTCTCTTGCCCCAAAGGATGAACCACTTGTGCTTAATATATAGGAAATCTTTAACGAGGCAAATCTCTGCTTGAACCCTCACCTCTTGTCCAAGACCAACAGTTGGCAAGAATAACCCCCACTGTAGACTTGAACGATATTTTGTTAGTTCTCTTTGTAATTGGACCACGTGGCCACGCAAATCAAAGTGAAGATGGGGCAGCTTTCCAAACCCACTAGATGAAAGAATCGATACTTGCGTTAGTGTCAAGGTGTCCATTATGCAAATAAACAGTTTTTACATGATGCTTATCTTTGAGAGTTATGTCACGTTAGAAAAGATATTACACGTGGAAAAGGGAATGGATTTTGGGGTTTCTAAATCACTTTCTTAAAGGTGTTGTTGCCTTTGCTACGGCGGGAGAAGAACAGAAAGTAATATGCCCGAAGTATATAAAACAAACCCTCTAGACAACTCTCTTAATAAAGCTTGTGCGAAAACTTTAGGAATAATGGACCTGCCGCTGGTGCCTGTATTTTTTTAATTTGTTCAATAACGTTCTTGTGATTTTTTTTTCAGTTCCAATTAGTCCTTCCGTTAACCACAACTTTCATAGTTGAAGCTTTATGAATTCCTTCGTTACACTGTTTCTTCTTTAGATAGAAAGCTTTGAGTTATGATGCTAAGGATGCTTTCATTACACTGTAATCGACTCAAATGAGCCTACTGTTCAGCAACATTATTGGAGAAGATTGAGGTGGAATATGGACAGGAAGAATGGAAAGTGTTAGATGCTAGATGTGGCATCCTCTAGCGGTATCGGTGCCCTAATAGTATCTTGCTTTTCAAAGGTATCCTATTCCTAGAACAGCTATGCAACTTGCACTTGCAGGATATTTCTTAAAACGCAACGCATCTTCACCCTCACTGAGTCGCTTCCTTCGCTTTATTAATTATTGGGTTAATATCACCAAAAACCTTAAACTAATTTTTTGTTACAAAAACTTTCAAATTGGTGCACCTATGCAACATTTATCCTTAATTGGTGCACCCCTACTATATTTACCCATCATAATTTTATGTTATAGAAAATCTAAAATTAATACAGCTGTGTCACATTGATCCCCAACTGATATTCCCGTGCCAAGATCCAATGAAGCAAGTTGAGACAACAAAATAATCGTGAGCCAGTGGAGTATTCAGCCTTCAAAAGTCACCAAGGACGGGGTCTTGGGGGTTGACCCACCCTCACTCTATGGTGGCGGTTGTGGCACCACCCTGGTCTTAGGCAGATCTGGCGCAAGCAAGCAAGCCCCCACCAACTCGCAGAGAAGGTGGCGTGGCGGCCGCCTTCATAGGGACCTGGGCAATGCTCGCCGGCCCTCACTTGCGAAGGGAGGCAGTAGTGACACCCCTCGCTGCCCCAACCCCAACTACAATCCACTTTGACTTTTTCATTTTTGTTTTTCTTATATTTGCTTATATTTTCATTTTTCAATTTTTCTAGTTATTTTGTCAGATGTGGCACCAAGAAACTACACCGTTTTGTGTTCGAGGAAACTCCGTCACAACATTAACAGCCACGTAGGGTTGGAAAAATGAACAGAGAAAAACAACATATGATTTTTCATCCAAATAGAACATGACGGAATTCATTAAAGGATTCAAATGCTTCGATTTTACAAGTCTCGGTGCCCAAATCAATGAAATCTAAGTGTTAAAACTTCAAACGCCAAATCAGTACAAATTTTAGTATTGCTAGTGTTATTATCCCGTCAAAACTCTTATTCGAGAAGTAGAATTAAATTGGCCAAGAAACGACTAAAAAATGACATCACAAATTGTTCATTTAACATGGACTGTACCTCTGCAGTCTGTAGTTCTATCATTAGTAAATAAGTAATCATGAAAATAACTGCTGGCCGTTTTTGACTGTTGACACCTATTTTAATTTGCCCAAAATTAATTGCATAAAATTTAGGAATTAATTTTCTTTAATTCCTAAGAAATATATTTTTATTTAAATGCATTGCACATAGAAATTAGACACATTTATATTAATAGGGTCTATTAGAGTGTTTTGTTTAAAAAAAAATTCAAGTCGGGCCGGGGTCGGCCCATTTTCCTTTTTTCTTTTCCTTTCCCCCCCGCGAGCCCAGCCCGCTGTCGCGACCTACCCCTCGAGGGCCGAGCTCGGATGAGGCGGGTTTAGAGATAAGTGTTCATGAGATGGTTCATATGGCATATCACGAAAACGATTTTACTGAAGTGTAAATCTTTTGTTTAGCCACATGACCCATTGATCATGAACGTGGATTTTCCCTAAATCCATATCTCGCGTGACAGCGGATTGATTTCTTTTTTTATTTTTTAGGAGTCGCCACTAGCCTAGGTCGGGGGTCGGCTAGAATACCCAACCGAAATGCGGGAGTTTCATTTCGGTTTCTACGAAAACCAGAGATCAAAGATTCGGGGACTAGCTTACGTTAATATTTCTATTAACGCCCTTTCGGTACCGCTAAACTTAACATGGTTGTTATCTAAGTTGTCATGCATTTATTTTTTACCATTTTCATGCCAAAGCCTTAGTCCACTATATGCTCATGCATTTTGTTTTTGTATTTTTCATTTAAGATTCTAAACTAATCCTATCTTAATCTAGAAAAAAGAAAGAACAGTCAATTGTATTGAAAGACAATTCGTAAAGTAAACACTCGAAGCATTGAAAAGACGAACCAATTCTAAGTGCTAGAAAGTAAAAACCCGCAACTCGTCGGGTGTTTATTACAACACGAATTGAAAACCCGAGACATGATCGGGGATGAATGAATTGAGTACAAATTGAAACCGGATCGGACATCGGTTTAGCACCATCATCGTATGAGTACAAATCGAGACCGGATTGGACATCGGTCAATCACCTTGGCTTTTTCAATTTCGGATTATTCTTCCTTGGACCGCCTCTTGGGTGTTGATGTTTACATCCATAACATTCATTCATAACAAACGACATATGGAAAACAATGATGCAAGCAACTCACTAATTAAGCACGGGCCTCGGGATCGGCTTTTGTTTTTCATGCGTTTCGATTCATCACCCACTTAATCACCTAACATTGTTTGATTAATGGTTAATGATAATGGGCTACATTTGTATTCACAAAACGGTAACTCACATCAATTAACCCCTAAAAGTCGGGTTCTAATGATCATGAATGGGCTACCCGCCGAACATGCACCGGGCCTAACATCCATCTAACAAACACATGCATAAAAATAAAATGATCATGCATTCAAGCCCATGGGCTTTGTTTCGAAATCCATCAAACAATGAAAAGTGGGCTTTATAAAAAAGACCACTTATTCAATTAATGTCTAATTCGGATTGCTTCTGTTTAAGAATGATTAACTATCCTAATGACGTCCAAATGAAGTGGTTCAGGTGTCATTAGAAAGCTTATGGCATGAGGATCAAAAGTCAAGAAGACCATTTTTTCTAAATCCTAATCGATTTTCTCGAAAATATCCAATTTATCCTCAGTGACAGGCTGGATTCGGTTCAGTTATGAATTTCAAAACAAAGGCGGGAAAAATAACAAACCTTATCAAAACAGCGCGAAAATATTTGTGTCGTTAGGATTCCCCGTTTGCAACAACTTTCATGTTTTGAGTTTTTGCTAAAAAGCCCTCCAAATTTTTATAAAATTTAATTTTCGCTAGGGACTCAATTGCAAATACAGTTTTGACCCGGGAAGACCTTTCATGAGATTTTAAGCAAATTAGTCCTTCAAAAATTGCTATTAGGTCCTCAAAATATCCAGTTAGTATATTGAGACCCCAATGAACAACTTTGAAGTTTTGAATTTTTGCAAAAAAGGGCTTTAACTTCATCAAATTCGAAGAAACACTTTGTGAACTCCAAAGGAATGAAAATCAGATCTGGACACAGAATTGATCAAATCATGAGAATTCCTTTTGAAAATTCAAATGATCTCTGATTTTGATGAAATCAGTATCAATAGAAAGATCTCGATCTCAGGAAGAACTTTCGTGAAGAAAATTTTTCATATCTCGAACACACGAATTTATGAAAATTGAAGAACACACAAAGGTCGACTGAAACTAGCATGATACCAGATTTACACATACATGACGTAGCAAATCGTACTAGGCTAACATGTTCAGAATTTTATGAAAATTTTACAGTAAACAGATCGAGATGTGTGCTACGACTTTCATGAAGGAAGTTTTTCCAGAAAATGATTGTAGAAAATCACAAAATTTATCAAATAGCACAACCTCAGTCAGGGGATCATCAGAACAAACTTAAGCAGAAAATTACAGATTCTGATCCTGACGTCTAACAGTGTTTTGACATAGAAAATGAAGTCCGATCGGGGCATATGATATATCAAATCGAAGCTTAAAACAAGTTCTACGACTCTCTAGTTTATCACTTCACCAGATTTCAACGTTAATAGGCTCAAATTACCATCTCAAGCATGCAGGTTTTACTAGTTACGAATTTGCAGAATTGTGTTCAAGTGTTCTTACCTTGTCTCACGATGATCCAACGTTCAAGCGAGCGATCCGGCCTCCGTATTCTGATCTGGAATGTCACGGAGAGGCCTCGGAAAGCTCGGCCAATCTACGATAACGGATTGCAAGAGATAATGTGAGAATCGACTTGTTTTCACACAAATAAACGAATCAGCAAGAGTTGAGGAAAATGATGCGATCCGGTGGCTGTTCAATGCGAGGCCAGCCACCACAGTGCCGTGAGGACGTCGAGGGAGATCGTCGGTTGCTTGGAATCACCGGAGGAGGTCGCCGGAGAGCCGGTTCAGCCGGTTGAACCGGCTGGACAAATCACCGGCAAGATTGCCGGTGATTCTGCCGAGGAGGAGATCAGGCCGGAACAGTGAGTTCCGGCCACCAGCGAGGATTGCTCGTCTTGCGATCAGCCTCAAGCCGCCGTGGGGGACGCCGGTGTGGCGGTGGCTCGCCGGAAAGCAGCCGGCAAGAGGCCGGAACAGTGCTGCCGAGAGAGAGAGAGCTCGGGCGGTAGAGAGCTGATCGTGAGAGGGAGAGAGAGAGAGAGAGAGAGAGAGAGAGAGAGAGAGAGAGAGAGAGAGAGAGAGAGAGAGAGAGAGAGAAACTAGATCTGAAAAATGAACCCCTCCCATTTTTGGAGGGAAAAAACACTATATACCCCCTTCAACTTTGAATTCTAGCCCTTAGATTGATCAAATGGTCCAAAATGAGTCCTTAATGATTAAGAATATTCCTTAATAGCTAAGGATTGGTGACATGTCATCATGGATGGACATGATCAATTCTAAATGAATGGCCATGATTGATTTGCTAATCCCCTAATTAATTTGCTTAATCCTTGAAGAAGGGCATTTTTGTCATTCTCGATTAAGGGCATTTTTGTCATTTTTTATTAAGGGCATTTTTGTCATTTTCGCGCTCAAGAGGATGTGACCGGCCTTGGTTGGTCTGAATGGATTGTCGATCATCAAAATTTTCGACCGGAAAATGATTAGTCCGATCGAATTAGTTCAATTTGAATCAAACCATTTTGGTTCAATTAGTCCTGAATTTGGGTATTTGCATGATTAAGCTAGACTAACAAGTTTAATTGAAGTCTAGTTGATCAAATTGAGTCTCAATTGACCAAATTGAATATTAATCTAAAGTGGGTCAAGTTGAATTGCACTATTTAGACCAATTACTCTTAGACTTCCTAATCATTGGATCACTAAATTGATTAAATTGACTCAAATTCATGTGATTCTTCCAAAATTGATTTTGAATTTGGATTTCATATAAGAAATTGAGCTCATTCGTGCCTCAATTGCGCGCATCATGAAGAATCAATCAAAATCACTGATTAGGGCCAAAATTGGGGGTTTTTGTGTTTGGCTTGAAATCACAAAATTGGTTCAAAAATCGGATATAAAATGACCTCTAGATCAAATGTCGTGAAGAAAACTAATCTAAAAAAAGACTAGAAAAGAAGCAATTTCATTTTTTTGCCGATTTGAACCAATTTCCGCAATTTGGGAAAAAGTTGATTTTAAATCGATTTTTGTAAAATTTCTAACGCCAAAAGTAAATTGGATGTAAAATAGGATGATTTTTGGATTTTTGAATTTTTTCAATTTTTTGGTCAAAGGTTTGACCAAAAAGTCAAACCCTAGTTGACTTTTCACTAGGAGCTTGATTTTATGATCAAATCATTGAATTTTTCTAAAATTTTCACTTCTAAAATGAAATTGAACTTGAAAGGAATCTTTTTATGCAAAAAGCCCCAATTTAACTTGGGGTTGACTTTTGGTCAAAGAGTTGACCAAAAAGTCAACGCTAAAGTCAACCATTTGACTTTTTGGGTTTTTGTATAAAACGAATTGAAAAACGCTTATAAAAGCTAAGCCCGCAAACAGAATTAAAAAACGACATTTTTTGCTCGAGAAATGGGCTCCGTCGCGATCGGAAACCATAATCTCGAATTTTTTATTTTTAATGACGCATCGGCTAAAATTAGGTGTCAACACCCGCTATCCTTTTTTTTTTTCTTTTCTCTCTCTTCCTTTTTTTCCCCGCGTGGCCCAGCCCGTTTTCCTTTCTTTCCCCCCCCTCCGCATGAGCTGGGCTTGGCCCGGCCCAACTTCTCTTCCTCCTTCCCCTTGCCGAGCCATCCCTTTCTCTCCCCTATTCTCCCTTGTTCCCGGCTTCAGACGACGAACAACGAAGCGTAGCTGCGCTGTCCCCATCAGGCTAGAGGAAGGTCAAGGGGGCACGCCAACGGGACTGGCATTAATGGCCAGTCCCATCCTCCCCGAAAACCCGGACCCCCTTTCGCCCCGTCGCCTTTTCTTCCTCAAGATCACTAAAGTGGCCCCCCCTCTGCACCGGCCTAATGGCCGCGAAAGTTGCGCGGCAGAATAGGCCGGTGTAGGCCATCGTCAGCACACGCACAGAGTAGGGGGGCATCGTCGTAGTCGCCTATAAAAGCCGAAGAGAGAGAGAGAAGCGGGGTCGGCTGTTTGAACCCAAAACAGAGAAAGAGAGAACAGAGAGAATAGAGAGAGAGAGAGAGAGAGAGAGAGAGAGAGAGAGAGAGAGAGAGCAAACCGAGGCCACGCCAGAGCAAGAAAGACAACCAGCTGCGTCGCCGTCGCCCACGGAGTAGCCAGAAAGCTGCCCTGATGCGCCGTCGACTGGTGAGCTCTCTCGGCCAAGAGTCCCCTCTGTTTTCTGCTGCTTTTTGTCCGGTTTGGCAGGGACTCGTGCCAGTCGTTTCGTGCGAATCCCGACCCATACTGTCGTCAGTCTAGGTCCCTACTTGCCGTCGAAGGTGAGCCGCAGCCGCCGGAGTCGACCAAGTCGCTGGAGGAGGTCGAAATCCTTTGATTTTCATCGTGCACGTCAACTGTTCAATGAAATGTCTCCAAAAGCCGAGTTTATTTTTGGCTGCCGGCCGGCGATCGAGTAGTTGGACGGCAAGCCCAGCTGTTGGAAAAGGTAAGTGGGACTTGTAGGGTGAAGACCCAAGCCATGGGTGGTCTAGATCGTCCGGCAAAGTCGCCGAATTTCGCCGGTGAAGTCGCCAGATTTCGTCGGCAAAGCTCCCGCGTGTCCGGACACGCGGGAGCTGTCCTAACTAGCCTGCGGACCGGTTCGACCGGTCTGCAGGCCAATCCAACCGGCCTGCAAGTAAATTGGGCTGGTTCAACCCAATCGAACCGACCCCATTTCGTCTTTATCCATCGGACCGGGCCCTAATCGGGCCCGATTCGGTCCATACCTGGGTTGACCCCTGACCCAATTCAAATTCGGAGATTCGGCTCGGGTCAACGCGATGGGTCGGGTCCGTTGACCCGGGTTGGATCCGCTGACCTGACCCGGTTTAAATATTATATTATTATTTTATTTTAAAAATAAAAATATAAAAAATATAAAAAAATCTTTAAAAAAGATTTTCTTTTCCTCTTCTGTATTTATTTATTTTTTTAATTTTTTTTTAAAAAATTATTAAAAATTAAAAGATTGCAAAAAAAATTTTCTTTTTCTTTTCTTCTTCCGTTTTTTTTCTCTCGAAAAAAAATAAAATTAATTAAAATTAATTTTTTTTGTGGTTTATCTGAATGTTTTAATTTATTGTTGTATTATTATGCATGTTGTTATAATTGCATAAATTGCAATGTTTAAATTAGACAAGCCTATGGTTATACGGCAGTATTTTGCATGTTATTTTTGTTACGGTCGTGTTATTATTATACAAGTTTTTAATTAAAATGTAATTACATGAACTGTTGTGTTTTAAATGTCATCTGACTTAGGTAGGATTAGAACCTTAAGCTGCATATCTATTTTGACTGCTAATCATTTATGATTATGCACTCGTTTGATCACCTCACATGTTAGGAAAAAGGTCCTAAAATCAATCTAAATTACATGACAAATGTTTTCAGAAATGAATAGGGTAAAAAGGTACCGAAAGGACATTAGTTATCCAACTAGTGTAACCAAGTCCTCGAACTCAGTTAATCTCTGGTTCTTAGGAATATGGTGATTCTCTCATCACCTTATTTGGATTTTTAATCAACCCACCCCAAATCGATTAGTGGCAACTCCTTGGTATAAATCACATGCATGTTAAACACTTAAACCGTAAGTCGCGATATGGTATGGGCATGGGAGAGCCCGAGTTAAGTCCTGAACCTAAACTTAGCAAGTACTAAGCGAGATCCCCTTTTTCGCATGTTCGATAAAAAAGCGGGAGGTTGGTCGCGACATCGATCCACACAAATTGTCAGCTAATAGCCTGTTCGCTCCCTGCCTCAGTTACTAATTGTACCTGGACATGTTTCCGATTTTGCTTAAACAACATACTACACAGCTGGACGGGGTTAACAATTTTTTATTATATATTGCTAAGATTTCAGCCTAGTCCAGGCTTCCCATATCAAAGCTCGAAACTGGGACTGACCCGAAATAAAAATTTAGAATAGGTCTGAAAGACCGGCCCAATCTAACTTAGGCCGAAATATCGGGTTGGTTCGGCTTTTTGAGCTCCCGATCTATTTCTTTTAGGAAAAAAATGATGCAAATAAACCTTGAACTTTACTTTAATGTGCAATATAGTACATGAACTTTTTTTTTATTTAATTTGATCCATGAACTTTAACTTAATGTATAATTTGGTCTTTAAACTTTTAATTTATTCAATATGATCATTGAATTTTTAATATATGTTCAATTTATTCCCAGAAGTTTTGGTACGTCTCTTGTCCCTACAAGTTGAATTTTAATTGCAATCATATATGATGATTTTTGGATAAGTGAAGTGATTCTCTCATTGTTGCAAGGATAATTCTATGATTTTGCATAAGACGAATCAACAGTGTATTTTTTATTTGGCACTGAAAATGAGATGAAGATATCATGTAAAAGGTCGAAACTCGAGAAAACGAAAATAGGAAAATGAACAGGAGATTGAAAGTACAAATCTATTTCGCTTCATTTTTAAACAACCTTTATAGTCAATGACAATCTACTCAACTTCAGAAATGGCATCACAGCTAAGGATTTCGAGTTTGAAATACTACAAAATTTTCTTTTATTACCTTGAACAATGCATTCATCTTCATTGTCATACCAACAGGCATCATCCTGCCCTTGTTCCCGTATACATCCATTCATAGGTCTAAAATCCACGTCTATGGATTGGAAGGTCGAGTGGTCAGATCTACAATCTATGCCAAATGTCAATACCCATAGAAAAGCTATGGGCAGAATACCCAGTAGAGAGACTCAATCTTGAGTGAAATAAGTGCCATTAAAAATTTCGATCTTTTCCGAACTCCATATGAATAATAACCAATTAGCCAGAATGGCTTGTATAGGAACCCCAACTTCTCTAACCATTAGAGTCTAATTTTCTTGTCGTGTGATCTGCAACTTATACTTGAATTCTTTCTCACAAAACAAATGAAAATCTCCTATTCTTTTGAATATACTTGACTTCCTTCTCACACTTTGGAGCTCCATATCTCCTCTTAGAAGAATTGGGGTTTCGTTGGCTTAGCAAAATGAGTCATATAAAATGCAGTAGTCAACTATAATCAATAGTGGTAAAAAAAAGATCATAGTCAATAGCTCCGGCCCTTTTCTATTTATGTGTATTGAATTGATATAAATACCATAGATTTAGGACTTTCTTGATAATTTTATGGATTTTTGGATGTAGTGTGTCTCCAACTATCTATTATGATTTTTTTTTTGGTTATCAAAAAAAAAACTATCTATTATGATTTTTTCGTATCATTCACCACCGCTTGACCCCACCCAACAATGCATATCTCGTTACTCTATCTCCGATAAAATAGATCCCTAATTTTCTAGTGACTCGTGTAAATGTAGGGTCCATCGGTTTGCCTCAGAGAAATTTTTACTTTTTATTTTTTTGGTAAGTAAGCGAGGTGTCTTATTTCTTAAGGTTACAGCACGCGAGTGATTAATTCTGTCACACATCACAACAATAACCACATCTCCTCAAGCCATCGAGTTATAATCTCCCAGATCAACGGACAGGACAACCAAATATGGTATGATCTCAAAATTGAAGAGGAGTTAAAGAGAGCACAAGGAGGACTAATAGATAGATTTTATTGCATGATTCCGTCTTTGTTGCATAATTGGTTCGAAACAGCCGATCAGGAGACACAGTTATGTGCGTGCGCAACGTTTCTGGTGTGAATGTAATGCTATCTAGGGTGATGGAGAAATCTCCTAAAGGCTAGGCCCATCTTAATGCCTCGTATAAGACATCCTTGTGTTTTGATGGAATCTTATCCAAGAAATGTGATTTTTAATTTTGCCTTTGTGATATCATAAAATTCGACCATTTTCAAGATATATGAAATGATTATTTCATCGATGCACTGTTAGTTAAATTTCGCTCTGAATTGATCACTCATGAGAGGACTAACCAATAGGGAAAGACTGTTAAGGAATTAAGAACGCACAACCTGAGAACTCGACCATGGATTGACAATTTGACCATAAGGATTGACGAGGGACAATTTTGAGTCATTATAGACCGATCAAGGAACAGTTGTAGAATGATTCGCCAATAGTATATTGTCGCGACCTAAAATTTCTCTTAGGCTAATGGATTATCAAGACTAAGCTTAACTCGGGCCATCCCAAGCCCTACCAATTCGCAACTTAGGGTTTAAGTTTTTAACATGCAAAAGTTTTCATGCTTGGAGTCGCCACTAATCTATTTGTGGTAGGTCGATTAGAAACCTAAATAAAACATAGGGAGATATGTTTTATTCCTACGAACCAGAGATTCTAAGCTCGGGGACTTGGTTACACTAGATCTAGTCTAACGCCCTTTTGGTACCTTTTCTTTTCAAAAATATTTATGCAGGCAGTCTGGATCCATTTTATTATCTAATTACTAACATATGAGGTGTTCATGCGGGTGCACAAACCACCAAAATAACATCAAATAATCAAAACATTAAATAAATTGCAAGAATGGGAGAATTACTTACCTCGAAGTAACGTAAGCATATGCATTGTTAGCTAGAAAATCAATCAACAATCTTAATATGATTCTAATTAACAAGTAGTTCATTCGATATTTTTTTAGGATTTTCACTTATTTAAATGAAAGCTAACCTATATGTAATGACGTGCAAAAATTAACATGCGATTAATGCAACCTAACATGCAAACTATATGTCATGCGACGACGTGACTTAATTCTAATGACGGATAAATGATTTGTTTTTTGGTATTTTCAAATAAAATTCAGAATTAAAAATTACTCAAATTAATATGCAATCTATCCTAAAGAAAATGATTTGATCTATCCTAAAGTGATTTTTTTTTGGGATTTTTATTAAAATTCGAAAT
This sequence comes from Syzygium syzygioides, assembly GCA_031216285.1. Classification (NCBI taxonomy): domain Eukaryota; kingdom Viridiplantae; phylum Streptophyta; class Magnoliopsida; order Myrtales; family Myrtaceae; genus Syzygium; species Syzygium syzygioides. Next base: position 27,658,130 of record CM062243.1, on the reverse strand, counting down.
TATTAAATATCCTAAATAATCCACTAAGATTAAAACAATCTCTAATTTAAACTAGGAAATATGCTACCCTAAATCCCAATTTAAATCAAATAATTATCTTACTCTTTTAGATATATTAAGGATTCCTTAAGCATGTAAAATTTCTAATTTAAATCTAACTAACAAATTTTTTGGATTTTCTTTATTTAAAAGGAAAACAATCAAACGAAGATAACAATCACATTCAAACAATCCACGCAATCTGCAAGATTCTTCTTTTCAAATTAGGCAAAGAAATCAAACTAATGGTCATATCTATAGGGTTATAGATATCGATAAAAAGTTGATTGTTCAAATTTGGAAAGTGAACAAAATCTATTGTTGTAACCAAGTGATTATGGATAGAATAACGATTTTCCGTATTGCCGCGTATCGTGCCTTAGGGATAAGGTCGGATAGTCGTCCAGATACGTTACCAAATTAGGAAAAATTCCTAATTTAAGGTGTCTTAGAATATTGTGAATATTGCAAATATTATCCTAAGATATATAGCTATCCACCAAAGAATATCCACGAAATATTCAAACACCGAAAACTTAGGAAATTAAATATTTCAGAAAATATTCGGATAATGATCTTACCTAATTCGCGGATATCTTCCAAATTTGGACTAGTAGATCACGATTGCGGATCGGGACGAGCGGCGGTAGGATGAACCGGCAACGGTGTCGCAGTGGTGTTCGCGGCTTAGGCTGCTTCACGGTAGTGATGATGCTAAGCAATGGCGGGAGTTGCTGAACATTCACCTCCAAGATGTGGAGGTTTCTCTTTGGTCACCAATGCTCTCACCCATGATCTGACCTCTTTCTTTAAAAATCGTGAGTGAACTTGTAATTCTTGACCTTTGACCGTGATCTTGAAGACAAATGCAGTGAGATTTTAATCGAGGAAAGAGTCAAGGTAGCTCAGCGTCACATCAAGAGGGCAGCAAAGAGTGTAGCGACGGGCATCAGCAAGTAGCAAGATCGGGATGGCGGCATCCAGCGCCGATTCAGGAACAGCAGCTGGTCGTCGGGCGGTGCAGCAACAGGCAGCAGCACGACACTGGCGGCAGTAGGTAGTAGGCGATCCACGGGTTCAGGTTCGGGTGGTAGCAGCGCGTCAACGTAAATCGAATTGGGCTTCAAGTTTGCTGGACCGCCACCGCTGCGTCGCTCGTGTGTTGACTACAGAAAAGATCCGGAAAACTCCTCCTCCCCTTTCTTGGCGTTTTCTCCTTTGCCTTCTCCGCGAGTGCAGAACGTGGAGAGCAAAAAGCTCTCCACCTTGACCCTCGTGAGTTAAGCCTCAGGCAGAAAGAACAGAAACAATCTCTCTCTCTGATTTTTCTCTCACTTTCTCGTGGCCGTGTATGACATTGTGTGGCCTCTCGTGTGTGTTCTGAAAATTTTTGTGAGCTCCCCTTCTTCGGCCATGCAATGGCCTATTTATACTGCATAGGAACCGACCTCTTCGCATATTTCTTTCCTCACTCAAATATTTCTTTCCCTGGTTGACCAACTCTTGCTGAGGAAGTAAAGCCCATGTTTCCACTCATTATATATTAAACAATATACTTTTTAGCATAGATCCTTCACTGCCCCTCTTAACCGAATATGGCTTCACAATCTTCCCCTCAACATTGCGGCAATGTGAATAATATGGCCAAGAATAAAATAACTCACTTTCCTATTTTTCTTCCTTTATTCCTCTGCCCACACTGAATGAACCTACTCAAATGCGATCAAAAGATTTTCATGATATTATCTCAACCTCTCATAATTTGATGTATCATGAGTGCAATGCACATGTCAACCACTCAGAGGATAATGAGTTAGCCGAATCTTTAATTTGCACGGGCTTGATCCAATTAATTCCATTGAGTTCAAAACCTCTGCACTTGAGTCCATTCACCGCCAGTCCAATGCAAATGCAACTATATGAGCCTAAATACAAATTCGAATGCTTCTAATCTATATGCTAATTTTTTGTCTAGAGACTGGGATCGATCCCTAATTTTTATGCAACGAACAACTGACTAAGTGTTAACATGTATAATCAGATTGCGGATGATTCCACTTGACGATTGTATGGATTGCGAATGATCTTAAATCAATTCCTAACGATCGTGTACTTCGAAACTAACGATTGACCTCTCGCAATTACATAACAACCGAGGTCACCCATGACTCGAGAAAGCTTAAACGTGATTTGATATTAAATCAATCACGGGTTGAATATGCGTAATTCCTAAAAGCCGTCTATTAGTTTGAGATAGATATTGCTTTGTTAATCCTTCGACTTATCGATTTGCTCGAAATTCTCAGAAAAGGAAATTTTGGGCCGAGAATTGATGCCCACGAGGAAGTGGGCCAAGCGAAGGCCCATTGGGCCCAAAAAGTCCAAGTGGGCCCAATGAGGCCCACTAAGCTCACTTTTCCATTTTCAAGCCCAATTTGAGCCTAAGAACTTTTCTAGCCAATTCTTTATCTTTTTAAGCCCAAACTCAATTTATACGAGCTCTTACAAAATTCTACTCCATATATGCATATAGTATTTTATACTATATTTTGTGAAATGACCATTTTGTCCTTCTAGCATTAAATGAGAAGTGACAAAGAGGAGTAAAAGTCTTGGTTATTTATGAAAGGAAATGATGAATTTTGGGACTTGAACTTGGCTTGAAGAGGAAGCCTATGTAGAGAGAGATATCTCTCATTGCCTCACTCTCTGTAACATCTTGAATTTCGACCCATTTCCGAGATCCGACAAAGTGGATATTATTTCTCATCTGATTTTAGTACGTCTCGCTCGGAACTAGCCCCTCGCGGGATACTAACCAATGGGAAAGGCTAACTAGGGAAAACGGTACGTGGACCGGGGACCCGATCGCGAATCGGGCACCGATTCCGAGAAACGGTAGGGAAGTATTTTGGGCAAGTGTGGGTCAATCTTAGGAAGGTGATAGATTTGGTTTGACCAACGACGTACGATCGGATCGCGGATGATTCCGCTCGACCGAGAGTACGAGTGACGAACAAATCCCGAACCTGAACCGAGCGATCGTGACCACAGGAATAATCAATAATTCCTTGCATTCTCCCGATAATCGAGACCGTCACGACTTGAGTGACCCTAAGTCAATACGCGTAACCTCTAAACAGCCACCCGTCATGTCACGCCCCGACTCAAATCTAATGCTTTCCACACCTCACTTCCATGAGTCGAACGATGCGACATCCCAGGAGTACGTCGCCGACTCAACGGTCTCGCATCAGAGTCAATTGTAGCTGAAACAAATAATTAAACCCAGACAAATAAATTGGAGAACACCAGAATTAAACTAGCATGCCCAACCGCCAACAATTACAAACCTTACATTGCCACATAAATTTACAACATCCATGTGCAAGTACACCTATACCCGTCCGCCATTCCTTGAGTCCATAAAATTTATATGTACACCCACTACGATTACCTTAAAAACCATACACCAAAAAGATAGACGCCCTATCTACCAAAAACGGTACTACATGAACATTAACTCATCGCCTCGTCACTAGTCCTTGCGTCTTCGACACGGCGTCCATTCAGAGTGTAGTCCACGAAATTATCCTCGGTGTGCATGACTGTACCAAACGTTCTGGTGGTGGCGGCGGCGACTGATTCCTTGTTCAGGCGCATTATCTGAAATGGTTTGGTTTATATAACCATGAGACACTTCTCAATAAGTTACAACCTAAACCCTACCTAGGTTATCACGTACCTCTAGACAATCGCACAAACACACACATTCATGCACATCAAATCATCATAACGCAGGTACATCAATTAATATGGTCAGGCTCAATCATGCGCACACCCGCACTTAATCACAATTACATCATATGCAAACACACGCATGTATAATTCTCATTTCGCACATATTCTTTCCGTTCTCAATTCCTCTTTCCCACATCACTCGCCAGTGACCCGCGTAAACGTACACGCCTCAGGTACATTGCGACTACTCATCACTTCCCATATCACTCGCCAGTGACCCGCGTAAACGTAGACGCCTCAAGTACACTGCGATCACTCATCACTTCCCACATCACTCGGCAGTAACCCGCGTAAACATACACGCCTCAGATACACTGCGACCCAATACTCAGCCCGCACCAAATGCGACAGGCCTACATGATCAGAACTCGAGCTTATAATGCCTCGGTCCAATCCCGATCTCACCCAAGCTGATCGTGCCTCGGACCGATTCTCATTCTTGCTTTTTCAAGCCTCAACCTGTGCCAAATGTAACAGACCTACGTGATCTCTGCCTGAGCTTATGATATTCGGCCCGATCCCATTCTCGCACTTACACACCTTCACATAACTTTCACAATCACATGTCACACCACTTTTCTTTCTTACTCATGCACATGCTCGTCAAGCATTTACCACACTCAATTAGTCATCACATGTGACCTGTACACGCATCAATTAACACGTAAAACATGCTCACTCAGCATTCGACATGGCCAATTTCAACAATTAATTCAATATGGCCCGCGTGTGCACATAATCAAGCACATTTCAATCCATCAAATCAATGTTCAATAAAGACACAAGGCCGCTCATGGACCCACAAACACAGCCACGTTCATAGGCATAATTTCGACATTTCCAAACCTATTAAACACCACAATCTAATCATACTACCACACACTAAACCGACACCACTTGTCCTTAAATCGAGCCTTAAGCTCGCCAATTCCATCCCACAACATCCGACACTCTATTCAGTCTCACTCCAGCGTCGAAACATCCTCATTTCATCCTCAAGTCACCTCATATAACACACTTTCAAGCCTAAATTCCGGTCACGAAGCAACAACTATTCAACCCCGACACCCCCACCATTTTTCCGCTCATCAAAACAAACATCCGAAGAATCAGGGTAAAATTGGGCAGTTTACACAATGACCGAAATCCCTTTCAAATAAATGGTAAACGAGCTCCAAAAATTCTGAAATTTGGACACGTTGCGTAAAACATCTCGTTAAACATTTTCCGTGAAAAACTCGAAACTCAGTTCCAACTGGAAACACCTCTTTTGGTCACTTGAAATCAGACAAAAATCAACTCGCTCCAACAGACCGTTTTGTCCTCAAAATATATTTCTTTCAATACCCAAACCACCTTAAAAAGCCTTGAAAATTTTATATGTTATAGCCACAAATGTCCCCAACAATTTTTGTGAAGGAAGTAGTTTGAAAATAGGCCTGGAAAAATTTATAAGAATTCGAACAGACCCGAAGGTCGAGTGAACAGTAAATCGGGCAGTTTTATTTCTGTCCAAAGATGGACTTCCAAATGGTCTCAAATGATCTTCAAAAATTCCCAAATTAAAGTATGTTATACCTCAAGATGTTAAGAACAACTTTGACGAAGAAACCTTTCTTAAATTCGGCCCACAAAATTCTCTACAAAAATAGAAATCCGGGCGGAAACAGTAACCACGAATTTGCAATTCACCCCGAACCTCACGAATTCAAACTCGAACCGATTTCTACCGAATTTCAACCGCCAAAACTCGTTTCCCGACGTCTAATCCAACCTGCAACAACCACTAACAGCCATACTCAGCCACCAATAACCATTATCAACGCCTTAATCAACCTCTGAATCCCCTAAACCGCACCCAAACAAGTCCGAAAAAAATACCCGACGTCTTAGGTGAGGTTTAGATTACAACTTACCAAGCTCTAAACTATCACGGTTAGAGCGAAAGCGGTGGCGGTGACAAATGGCGACGATCGGCTCAACGATGAACGGCGGCGCGGCTTGGCGGTGGCTAAGGCAAGCGGCGAAGGCACGGCGGCGGTCCGGCGATGGGGGCTTCATGGTGGGGGAAAGTTTGGGCCGGAGGGAGAGAGAGGAAGAATTTGGTGGAGAGGGGCTACCGTGGGGGAGGAGAAAATGAGTGAGGAGAGAGAGAAATTTTGACTTAAATAGTCAAATTTCTTGACCAACTTGGCTAATTACCAAAATACCCTTTCTCTAATCTTTTTGATCTGACGGTCCAGATTCGATCTTATCCTGAAACTGACGGTCGAGATCAAATTTTGCCCAAAATATCCAAGGGTATTCTTGTAATTTCTCAAAAACCCAAAGGTAAAATTGTCCAATCAAAATTTTAGGGTAAAATTACTAAAATGTCCTTTACTCTTAAAACATACCCTTTTATTCTTAGAGGTATTTTGGTCACTTTTTCCGTTTCTTGCCCAAATCGAATTTTTTTGAAGGATTTGAGCGCACCCAAAAATCACACGTGTCTCCTGCAACGTCGTCCTAACATTCCGTCGTGACTTCCTAATTTTCTGGTGTCCAAATTGGGCTAAATTCAATAATTAAATTCTATTAAACGCAACTCGAGCGTTTCTCGAGCTAATGAGCGGCTTGCTGGGAAAATTCGCAGAACCGACTCATGACTGATACTGAATCAAGTTACGTGCAAGTTCGTTCGGTACGTGACGACCTCGGTTGTCATTAAAATCGCGAAGATCAATCACTTGATTTGAGGGGTATGATCGTTCAGTATAGGTTCAGGATTATTCGTCAAGTCGTTTCGTGGTCCAGCAGAATCACCCGTGATCCACTACTATGACAGTGGCGAACCGACTCCTAACTATCCTTGGATCGGCCACCAATGGCTCAAAATATCATTTCTGCGATTTAATGGTCGAAATCCATTCTTGATCGAATTTCCTTTAGTCGCGCGAATTTAATTTCCCCTATTAGCCTTTCCGTAATGGTTAGCATTCTAGGAATGATCAATTCCGGGCGAGAACTAACTACAAGTACATTCATAAAATTCAGTATTTCATAAATCCCAAATGGAGAGGCTCTAAAATTCTAAATTGAGCAATTTTGATCGCCAAATTGGACCCGAACTTCGATGTCGAAATTCTATGGGTGTTTGTGACTATTTTGCGAGGCCGGCGTCATTTTTGAGTGGCCACTCATATTTGGGATCAACTGAGCCGAAAACTAGAAATTTGACCCGAAACAGGAAAATTACTGTTTTGCCCCTAGACCAATTATAGTGTTCCGAATTTTGGGATTATTTGGGGTATGTTTTGAGATTTTATATTGTTGTATTTCAGCCCAATAATGCTGAAAATTATGGTCAAGAATGCCCCCAAGATTTTTAGCAAGTATTGATCTTAGCCCTTGGATTAGGGGGATGATGGTCATTTGTGGGTTAGTAGCTCAACCACTCCACTCACTCATTCTCTCTATACACTCTAGTCTCTCTCTCTCCTCCCATTTCCCCCCATCACTAGCCAGCATCCCCTTCTCTCTCCCTCTCCCTCTCTTCCTCTCCTTGCTCAGCAGCGTGAGGCCGCTCGCCGGAAAGCCATCACCGCTCACCGCCACTGTTCCAGCGTGGGATCGCCGCTGTCTAGCCGCCCTTGCCGCTTGTTCAGCCTTGTTTAAAGCTTAGGAATCCAAGTGAGTGGAAACCCTAACCCTTAATTAGGTTTGTGTGCACTCTGGACAAGTTTAGGGGTTATTAGGGTATTTTAGGGGTTAATTAGTGGGGGCTAATGTGGGCTGGGGTTTTGGTGATTTTAAGGGCCTAAGGTGATGATTTAGGGATGGTTTAAAGGCTGTGGATAATTGGATTAGTGGTTTGTTGAGCTTAGTTTGCTTGGTGATGCATATTTGTTGATTTCCAGTACGATTACTGTTACGTCACCGGATTTTGTTATTTTTGGTGCGACTTGTGTGGGCCGAATTTGAAGAAGTTTTCTTCATGAAAGTTTTTCCCAACATCTTTAAGTATAACATATTTTAATTTGGAAATTGTTGAAAATCATTTGATGCCATTCAAAAGTCCATCTTTGGACCGAAATAAAACTGCTCGATTTACTGTTCACCCGACTTTCGGGTCTGTTCGAATTTTTATAAATTTTTTCAGGCCTATTTTCAAAATACTTCTTTCATAAAAATTGTTGGGAAAATTTGTGGCTATAACATATAAAAACTTCAAGGTTTTCCAAAATTATTTGGGTACCGAATGAGTTGTATTTTGACGGCCTGAGGGGTTGTCCGAGTGAACCGGATTTCGTCTAACTTTGAGTGTCAAAACGAGGTGTTTACAGTTAAAACTGGGTTTTGAGTTCTGCATGGAAAATGTTCATTGAGATGTTTTGTACAACATATCCAAATTTCAGAATTTTTGGAGTTGATTTACTATTTATTTCAAATGGATTTCAGCCACTGTGCAACTGCACAGTTTGGATCCGATTTTTGTATATTCTCGATTTTTATCTCTCTCGGACTGATTAGTGGTTTATTGTGCCGATTAGAGTTGAATCGGAAGTCAAGGTTGGGATGATTAGTGGCTGTTCGCTTTGGGACTTCAATGGATTAGAAATCGGCAAGTTGAAATTAGACTGTGTGATTGCCGGGTGTGCCCGGGCTGATAGATTATTGTTGATTATTGCTTGTTGAGGCCCAATTGGGGCATTGCCATGCCGCGTGTTCGTGTGATCGACTGAATGCGATGTATGATCGGCCAATAATTGATGTGAATGTTTATTGCCCAAGAGCGTGAATTATGTTTTGGGCCGCATGGTATTAGTTGGCCAAGTGCACATGTTATGCGTGTAAGTATGGACAATTGATTAGCTGTTTGAGCACGTTGATTTGGCATGTTTGTTGAAATGCCGTGTTGAAATTGAATGCTCGTGTTGCATTGTACGACATTGCATGGTCACGCATTGTGTATGCCGAGAATGGGGCATGAGATGAGATTGTGCGAGAATGCGTGCCTGACATGAGCATGTGATCACCTAAATGCCCTGATGCGTTTTACGCGGTGTTCAGATAATAACTGGCAGTGTGTATGTGTGATCACAATTTTCCCTGATGCATTTTACGCTGGACGATGCCCGGTACGTTCGGAAGACGACCATCCTAATGCATTTTACGCGGGCTCTGGTTCGTGAGGAGATCGGTATTACGCCTGATGCGTTTTGATGCGGGCTAGAGACACTGGGCCTGGGGCATTTCGACGCTGGCCACGAAGTGTTGTGATTAAGAAAGAATGAGCCTCATGCACTTTGTAGCAGGCTAGAGACGACCATCCTGATGCGTTTTACGCGGGCTCTGATTCGTGAGGAGATCAGTGTTGCACCTCATGCACTTTGTAGCAGGCTAGAGACACTGGACCTGATGCGTTTTACGCGAGTCGTAATAATAAATGAGCATTGAGCTAGTGTGCAGTGTGAGCCAGAATGAAACATGACATGATGATGACATTTGTATGCATAAAAATGCATGGGCCAGTGTGCGAGTGTGCAAGACTCGGTGAATGGCATGTGAGATGAACACTTTGAGCATGAGCATGCGAGTGACGTACGTATGGCCAAGTGTGTACACTCATGTGTTGTAGTTATTATATTGAATTGCCTAACCTACAGGGTCAGTAAGGTAAGCGATCCGGGCTCAAGGGCATAGGTCATTTGATTGACATTATTTGTTGGTTGTTGTGTTGATTTGCTTGTCGGGAGGTGCATGTTAGCCTAGTTTCATTTAGGGGGCCTACTCACTAAGATTCGTCTCATAGTTGTTTAAACCCCATTTTTCAGTTCCTGTTAGAGGATGCCTGGTGTACCCGATCAATATAAGGATCCGGAGCTCATAGAGCAGGATCCCAAACAGGATGGCGAGGTCGAACAGATGGATTCGGAGGATGAGATAATCGAGGCTGAGTTCAAGTCATTAGGATCTGATCCGGATTGATGTTTCTAGGATCAGTCTTAGTCGTAGAGTAGTAGGGCCAGTAACCTTTTGACTTTAGTAGCCGTTGATCTGTTTATGGTAGGCTGTTTGTATGTGAGGTGTAAAATGAATATTGTAAGTGCTTTTTATGGCAGTTAATAGTGTTGTTCGTTATTCGTTGAGTGGTGTCTCTATTACCCTTGGTCATGTATTATTTTTGTACGGGTGTTTTAATTATTGCTTTTGCATGTGCCTTATGCTCTGTATTTAAGAGTCGAGTCGGCGACGTGTCCTGGGACGTCACATCAAAATCAACCGGTACGTGGGATGATCGCGCTTCGAGGGGTTCGGGGCGTGACACTCTCTCTCTTCTCTCTCTCTCTCTCTCTCTCTCCCCCATTTTGCCCCCTCTCTCCCTCCTCTTTCCCTCCTTCGGCCGAGCACAGCAGCACCACCCCTGGCTGCTATTCTGTTGTTGTGGAACCATCCCTACCACTAGCTGCATGCCGTGATCGCTCGTCGTCGTGTGTCGTCCATCCAAGTCGTTCCCTCACCGGTTCGCCTCCACCGCGAGCCAAACCAACTCCCATAGAAGCTGCTGAGCTATCGTCCATGCCATCGTCGCCATCTCATGTCACTTTTGGACCGAGCCACATGTAGCCCTCGTCACCGCTGTCGTGCCTGTGTCGTTGGAATCGTTAACGGGTGAGTTAATGCTCTAATCCCTCGATTAGTATGTTAAACTTACTTAGGATTAGTTCATATTAAGTTAATTATGTGATTAGTGATTAATGGTGATTAAATAGTTGATAGGTTATCAACTAACGATATGTTATCGGAAAGTTAGACGATAAGCTATCGCTAATTAGGAGATAAGCTATCGAAGTTTTGGTGATAAACTATTGCCAAATAGGCAATAGGCTATCGAGAAAATGATGATAAGCTATTGTCAAAAGGACGATAAGCTATTGATAAAAGGGTGATAAGCTATCGTCAAAGGGACGATAAGCTATCGTTATTTGAGTGATAAGCTATCACCAATTAGATGATAAGCTATCAATTAATTTGAGTGATAAGCTATCACCAATGGGTGATAAGCTATCACTAATTGGATGATGAGTTATCGCAATTAGGGCGATAAGTCGATTTTATATGGGTGTTTTATGCTTGAGTTAAGTATTGGATTATACTCGTTTTATGCTGTTTAATGCCTGCTTTGCATTGAAAAAAAAATTGCCATATATGAAACCTTGTTGTTTAATTTTTAAAAGAATTTTTGTGGACATATAAATAGTAAACTTGAGGTGTCGGGTTTATATATCAAATTTTATAAGTTAAATAGGGCAAAGATGTTAAAAAAGGCAAGCATGCAAAGTTTGATGGTTCAATTGTGTGTATGTGATCACGTGTAAATTTATTACTGCATTTTGAGGCATGAAAGTTGCAGTATTTTGATGTGTGAGCACAATCACATCTGCATTGGTTAAATGAGGAGAAATGTAATTGGCTTGAGTGGGATAGGTGCTTGCGTGATCACATAATGAGAACTCGTTATCCCTAAATGAGTGCGGGCGTGCCTTAAATGGCCGTGATGAAACCCTCGCCTGATTGCGAGCATGCCTTGAATGGCCGTGATGAGACCCTTGATGGATTTCGGGCGTGCCTTGAGTGGCCGTGAACAATACTCGATTAAACCAGAAGACCCCCGTGCAAGGACGGGCACACCTTGAATGGCAGCGATAGATGTCGGTCATGTTGGAAGACTACTAGACCGTAGGATTGTGCTGTGGCCCTGAATGGTCTTAATAATCGAAACACGCATGGATGCATTGTGCATCAAAAAGTTGTTATGTATTTTGATTGTGTTATATGCTTATTGCATTATTATGACATATGATAATTTATAACGTGTGGGGCATGTGCCAAGATAAGGTAAGGATGCCTGTGATTGTGTGATGACGTGTTTGTGTATGCTATGTTGAGTTGCCTCACACTGTGTATAACTAAGGCAAAGTAAGGGGTTGCATTGCTATTGATCTGCCATCATTATATCACTGCATGTTTTAGGTGCATCCGAGATGAGTGGACTTCGTAAACGAGGCTTAAATCGTTAGCTTGCTAAGATTTATGTTTCATTTGTTGTTGTTAATTGTTTTCCAGGGCCTTAGCATGGTGAACCACTCGATGCGATTTGGGGTGTCGTAGGATATGGATAGTATTATTATTACCCATCGTTTTCCCGGTAAGTCGTATCTTTTTTAGCGCCACCTGTCTACTGTATGGGTGGATGAGGGCCTAGCTTTGTGGGTCCCTCAGTGGTTCTAGGCATGGTTCATCCATGAGGACGAGGGCCTGTACGGTCCTTTGAGGGGCTTCAATGATCCCCCAGCTAGGGGCCCTGGGCAGGAGATCAGGGATCCTATGGACATTGACCCACCTGACGGGTTAGTGGAGAATCCAGAGACCAAATTTGATCCTATGTACTTGTCGACTTACGAACCGTCGGAGCATAATCCTGACTCTCCCTATTTTGACTTACCGAACCACTATGTTGATAGTCCTTGAAGGACATGACTGGGATTGGTTCTTTTTGGGATGACCCCACATTTGGATGGAGTAGATTGACCCTAGCCTAGTATCTTTTTGATAGGCTTGTAAGGAAATGTGCCCTTGAAGGGCTTGTAAATGTGTTTCCTTGGGGTTAATCTAGTAATTAAATAAAATGGCATTTTGGCATGACTGTTGTTGATTGTTATTACTATCCCTGCTATTTACTGTTATAATTGGGTGATGTCACTTCCGCATGTGTAATTGAAAGATAAAATGAAAGGTTGGTAACGAGTCCTGGGATGTCGCATTCAAATGACCTAAATGAATAGGGGTCAGCGTGTACTCAAGGGTCAGGGCGTGGCAACATTGAATCTACCATGCCAAACCAGTAGTTGTTTTATAGGGTAATGATTGGAATTTGGCCTCTTGCTGCACCCGATTTTTATTTCCTGGTTGCAATTCTGGCTGCACTATGTGAGACTATAATGCCTTGCCCCGATTCTCCTGATGAAATAGTCTTTTCAGTTCTGGGATACCCACATCAGTCGTTGTTCTTGGCATAGGCTAACTTGGTTTGATCAAGATGTGCCAGGCCTAGCTATTCTTAGAATTGGTTGAGCACCACTGGCAGAGTTAGAGAAAGTGGGCTTTAGTTATTGACCATCGTGTCCTTTATAATATTAGCAACTGAATCAACTGGAGCGTTGGACACTGGCATCATGGAGTTTGATTGGATCCTGCAGAGGACTAAAGGCAAAGCTTTTGTGAAGATACTCCTCAAGTGGCAGAGTCTTGTATTAGGAGTGTCCTCTTCACCATTACAACAATATGCAATGGTGGTTGAAAGGAGAACCAGTTTAATTCGAGTGTCTGATGCTAGCCTCGTATGTCTCTTGGAGAGTTTGTTTGTCCTGATCTAGTGAACAGAGACTGGAGCGGCTAATAATCATTTTTGGGCCTTGTAAATTGGCTTAGTCCGCCCATATTTTGCCTTCGGGGAATATGCACAAACCTTCCCTAGTCAGAAATTCAAAACTAGCGTTACCTTTGAAGGAGTCTTAACAAAGACTGAAAAGATCTTAAGCAGTGGCTGCCTTGAATACTTAACAGAAAGTCTGCGACGGCATCTGAAAGGCCTTCAGATATCGGACATTGGACTCTAAGGTCTCTCTGCATCTGTTTTTGGCAGAAGTAACCAATCCCACTGAGTAAAATGTATGACCCTGCTAACTAGCAGTTCACTAATCTGTCTAAGATGACAACAGAACGACAGCATAAAATTTGTCCGCCCCCATTTGATTTTCTCAGGTCCAACTGACGGATTTGTAGCTAGATTATTTCGTCATTGTCATGATGTTCACACACAATTTCCAGAAAAACAAGCATGAATAATCCGAATTCTAATGCAACACCCCCAAACGTTGTCCCACATTCGGCAAAAATGGGTTGGTTTATTGAAATCATCCGAAGCTGTTAAATTTTCGATCCATTCTGTGGAGTTTCCGTGAATTCTCTGAACTATAATTATCTAGAAGCTCCTAGACGACCTATTATGCAGTGGCTAATAATTTGTCCTTTGCTAAAGCGTGTATATAATAGACACAATTGAAACAGATATCTCTGACACAAAAATTGCTAGAAATATTGCCATAAAAGCTCAAGTTAATGATTCATAGCTGTGGCACCGGAGATTTAGCCACTTCAGCTTTACTGGACTCTTAATCTGTCCATGGTTAAAGTATGCAAATAATAGACGCACTTGCAGTAAGTATCTCTGGCACAAGCACAGATAATTTGTAAAGTATGTCGATGGAGTGAAGTCTGAAATAGGCTCGTGGAGCTCACATATTGTATGCAGATCAATCAGCTTCTTCATGTGCACCAACCATTATAATACAATAAATTCCCTCCGATTTGTTCCTTTGCCGATAAATCTGATGCCAAGTACAAACACCAAACTACAGAATCAAACTGAAGCACTTAAATAGGAAAAGTTAAATACATATTTTTACCAATGCCAGAAGTTGAGATCATACCGGAAATGGGAAATAAATACTAATTCTTCATGAGATCAGATCATTGTTTATGTAGATGGTCGGGATTTCTTTGATGAGGTGCCAATAGTCACCCGCGTGCTTCGAGCATTGCTCTTCGAGAACTTCGCATTCTCCTATGGACAAATGCTCAAGTGAGGAAGGGAGACCGGCCTTGGGCAAGTACCTCAGCTTCCGGCATCCATGAGTGTATAAGCGCTGGAGAGAGGATGGGAGGCCACTTGATAGTCTTTCCAGGTTCCTCATGTCAGAGAGATTAAGATAGGTGAGGGATGAAGGGAGGAGATCATGGTTGTTGCCGTCGCTGTCTGTAGGAAAGCACACCATATCTCCAAGTCCGCCGACACTCCCGTCAATCCATAAAGATTGGAGCGATGCAAGTGTGTGCAAGCCCCACTCTCCCACAGGCTGCTTCATGTTCACGCAGACCCTCATCTCGAGGGTCTCTATATTAGGAGGTAACCCTCCAATGGGAAAGCGTGTGATGTTCTCGCAACCGACAATGTATAGGCTCTGGAGGGATGTGAGGTGATGCAATTTATCAGGTAGAGACTTTATCTTCGGGCAACTCCGGAGGCTGAACTCGGATGTGCTGGCAGGAAGTGGAGGAAAGTGCTCCAGCTCCAGAGCGGGACACCCAAATATCGTCAAGCGAGTGAGGTGGGAGAGCTTGTGCAGGCTCCGGGGAAACCTTTCGAAGTGCTCGCAATACAAAATTCTTACGTCTTTGAGCCATTGGACATGGTGTTGGTGGCCTGAGTCTGAAACTATCTCTGCCAGTGACTTCACTCCCCTGCAGTTATGAATCTTAAGTTCCTTGAGAGTTGCCGGTAGTCCGCCCTTGCCAAATGGTGATGCGGGCAGCGAATCGCATCGGTAGATTCTCAATTCTCTTAGACGAGACGTCTCATTGCTGTTGTTGCTTGGGCCATCTAGAGGAATCTCACTGCCTATGGGCCAATGCTGGAGATTCTCGCAGTTTTCGACGGTTAATGATGTCATAGATGCTGGCAAACCAGTCCCTGGAAAGGACCGAAGTTTCGGACAGTCAAGAACGATCAAGCTACGAAGAGAGGCGAGATTGTGCATCTTGTTTGGAAGCTTCTCTAGGTTTGAGCAATCGCTCAATTTCATAGCTTCGAGGCGGCCAGGCAACTCTTTATCACTTTCTCCGGCTATAAAAGATAAGAACTGAGGACAACTTGTGACTTCTAAGCTCTTCAGACAAGCAAGATTCTGAACATTATCTCTGTCCTGCCACAGTGTATCAGGTTTTTGCATCTTCTTACCTCAAACTTCTCTAACTTGATCAAAGAGCTCGTGTACCCAAGAGGAAAGCAAGCGAGCCCCTTGACATTTTCGACAGCAAGAGTGGTTAGAGAAGTCATGTTAATCAAGCTCTTCAAAGTCACCTCGTTACAGCCTCTGAAGTATAGCTCGTGGAGAGACGGAAGACTAATGGCAGGCGAGTCATCCAGAAATGGACACGAATCGATATCAAGCTTCATGAGGAAATCTAGTTTTCCAGGCAATCTTCCCTTCAACACGGGACAATTGCGGACCATTAGATGCTGGAGACATGGGAACGGCGCTTGTACTTCTTCGGTGCCCCCAAAATGAGTCCAATCCTGCCAGACTGACATATCGTTGAACTCCAAAGTTGTCAAGGAAGGAAAAGGCTCTCTAGTTCCGTAAAATTCGAGGCCCACCATGCACACAGCATTCAGACCCTCGATGTGCAGCTCTTTTAGGGAGGATAGCAGCCCGAGTGACGGTAATGTTGCAACGTTACGACAGCCACACAAGCGCAAAGAGACTATGTTGAGATGCAATGGACTTCCCAACCAGAAAGGGAATTCAATGCCGCTGTAGTAGGAGATTGTGAGATCTTTAAGGTCTTTATGAGGCCGAAGAAAGTCGAGGACCTCCATTTCAAGCTCTGCCTTCTGCGAATCTTGGAGATGTTTGCTCCATTTCATGATTAACCGGTCAATTCCATGCTTCATGTGCAGATTGGCATCCTTAGCATCTCCAGCGTCTCCTACCTTATGCAACTCAGAGATTAACAATTCCCCTCTAAGGTGCTTAAGGTGCTTTAACTCCTTCAACCTCGGCCCGTTCTCTGTTCCCACGATAAACTTGGACAAAATCTCAAGATTCACCAAGTTACCTATTTGTTGTGGCATGGCTTGTAGGTTCCGGGTTTCTCTAACGTCAAGATATCGTAAATTGATCAGCTTCTCGACACCTTGAGGCAATCCAGTAAGGTACGGACAACCCCGTAATATCAAAGCCTCTAGGTTGAACAGCCCAACAATCGATTCGGGAAGCCTTTCAATCTCAGTGTAAGATAAATTAAGGTAGTGCAGATGCCTCAATTTACCTACACAGTCCGGTACCTTGCCGATGCAATAATGACTCAACAAAAACACCTTCAAATACTTCAAGTCCGATAGCAAGTCACCTAGCACGCTTTGGGACAGATGCAACATTGCGAACTTTCCGGGTCGCGGTTGCAATGAGATGAAACTTCTTAGCCGCTTCATTCTGCGATACACCGTAAGTCTTTTAGATGCAATTCCGTAACTCGAAATGAAGGATGCGTGACGAGCTAAAGATGCATTACTCTCATTGCTCTCTGACTCAAACCCCTGTGAGCTAAAGTGCCTCGGGCCAGCAACTAACTTTGCGAGGTCATTCAGAAGATCATGCATTGAGAACCGTGGACTGTTGCCTCTTAATTCTTGAAAAAACGATCTGGATACCAACTCGTTGAAATAATCAAGGCCTGTCTTCCAAAGGTTCTTTCCTTTGCTTCCGTCCACCAAGCCTTCTGCCATCCACCAGTGGATCAACTCATCCCTTTCTATTTCGTAATCCTTGGGAAAGATCGCGCAGTAAGCAAAACATCTCTTCAGATAAGAGGGGAGATGGAGATAGCTTAGTTTCAAAGAGGGAAGGATCTCATTTCTGTCTACTGGTAGATCCCAAATTCGGCTGTTGGATATGGCTTCCCATTCATGGGGATTGACATCGGCACGCAGCAGTCCGCCCAATGTCTTCACAGCCAACGGCAAGCCTTTGCACTTTATCACTATTTTCTCACCTAATGATTTAAGATGTGGGTGGCCGTCGAAATTTTTGGCGCCAAGAGCGTGATAGGCCAGTAAAGTCAAGCAAGCATCTTGAGGCAACTCCTTTAGACGGTATGCTGGAGCACCGGCCATTGAAGCCACACGGAGGTTACGAGTTGTAACGACGATCACGCTACCCTCAGCTCCGGCTTGGAAAGGCTTCAAGAGATTGGTCCACTCTCCGTACCTCTCAATCCAAACATCATCCAAAACAATAAGAAACTTCTTCCCAGACAGATGTTCCCTCAACTTTTCTTGGAGCAGGTCTAGATCGTTGCCTTCGCCAGACAAACCAGCGACTTTCTCCAAAATCCTCTTTGTAATAGCAGCCACGTCTAAGTCATAGGACACGCAAGTCCATGCTTTTACATCGAAATAGCTGGCGACTCTATCATCATGATAGACTTGCTGAGCTAGAGCCGTCTTTCCGACCCCTCCCATCCCAATTATGGGAATCATTTTCGGGGCCGCATTCATGTCATTGATGCCTTCTTCTTCACTGGTCAACAATCGAAGGACCTCCATCTTTTCCTTTTCTCTACCTACAAAACAAGGCTCTGGCAAATGTGTGGTATGACGCTGCTGCTGGGATGGGAACGACGCTGAGTGGTCGGCGTCGTTCTCCCTCAGGCTCAGGCTATGTTTCTGCTTGATAATCTCGTGCAATCGACTGTTGATATCCTCTATTTCAGACCTCATTTTCTGGTCATGCAAGAACTCTCTGGGACTGAAGCAGCTTGGCACAATCAGAAGTGTCTTGCTCACGCTCCTGAACTCCGCCTTCAGCTTCTTTTCCTGGGCTTGAACAGTGAAGTCGTCGAGCAAGTCCTCGATGTCGTAGGCCAAGTTCCAGAGGTCCTCGAGCCACGACTTGACTCGAGCATTACCAGTCAACTGCTTTTCCTCCGCGTCTTCCAGAGCGTTATTTATCCGCTGGAGCTCCTTCTCCCATTTCTTCAGCAGGGTGTGGAGTCCCTCGCGCCGCATGAAGCTAAGCAGCTCGCCAGATTTTAACCGGTCAAAGAGCACCTTGAGGAAGGCGCTGAGAAGGATCTGCCCAATGTCCATTACTATCCCCCCAGGGTCCATTACTATCTCCCCAAGGAGGATTGAACCGCAATGCAGATGGCTGTGAATCAAAGTGTTCAAGAGTGGAAATTGGAGGCAAAGCTAATCTTTCAAGTCCTGGAAGAGAAGGTGGAAGAGGTGAGCGGGAGGTCGGACCACGTACTGTAATAAAGCTAAACACTCATGCAAATTTGCGGAAAATATTATTGTATTTCCATTACAAGGAAAATTCTTGAAATTGCTCGGCCTTTTTGCCGGACAATAAAGTTGGTTGTGAGCGAAAATATACTATAGTTTGTCTTCTCAAATATTTCAGAAGGACAAAAGAGATAAGATTGTAGGATGGTGCTATTTCCATCTCCATTGGACTAAAATTTCCCCCCTTTTTACTAGATAGACAAATTCGGCCTTAATAATTTTCATATTCGCACAATTTTCTTTAACCTAGTTATTTTCTTTTGATTTCATTTGTCTATTCCTCGTCCCTCCTATCCTAAAAGCTCACTTTTGGTGAATTTTTACTTTTTGATTTCATTTGTCTAAAAGTAATTTCAAGTCTACCTATTTTCTACATAAAAAAATTGTGTTTTTCCAGGTTAGACATTACAGGAGTATCTAGAACACAAATATCATTGACATATAAAAGTTATGGACATTGAGGTATTTTGATATCTTTCTGTAGACACTACATGAATGATATCAATTTTTGTTAATCCAAAATACATTAAAATTCACAGACAGTTCAAAAAAGATTCTTATTTGATGCAAAGCTTTGTTTTAATTTTTTTTCCATCTTTCAAGTTTCACGCTGGGGAATGTAAATGTGATTTTGTTATGAAAAATCTTTAAAGATGTTTTCTTTTGTTTCGTCTGATCATTCTATTAATATAAATCAACCAATGAAAGAGAATTTAATGGTGATATGCGCAATAAAAATAGGAATTTTATAAACATGAGAATGTGTTAAAAAGTGGTTATGCCACTTTTGTGTATTCTACCTGACAATCAATCCATTAATTTTCTCGATATTGTATAGAAATTTCTCTCTTCGATAGAGCTAATTTTTGCCAAAGTAAAATCTAAAATCTAAAGAAACCTTAATGCATTTAATATACATGGCACACCAACAATAAACAAAAATAAAATATGCAATATTCTTAATTATGTCAAATAAATCATACATAATTAAGAAAATAAGAAAATTAAATAAATTTGGAGCATCATTTTAAATTGAAATTAAATAATTGAGGGAAATTTTGTGCCATGAGTGAAAATAGGGTGGATTTGTCATGCATGCGGTGGAAATGGATTATAAATTAATATGCAAAGAAAAAGAGGACTATTTTGTGGTCATATCAAAATAAGAGGTACAATTGAGAAATAACATCGTATGTTAATTCCCAACCATGAAAACTGATTTATGATTATTCGGATAGCAAATCTTTCACTTCATCAGAAAACAACTGCAACCTGATCAGGATACACCTAACTGCGTTTTAGTCTGCAAAATACGACTGCTGAGAGAGTTAATGACATGAATGGTGACAAAACGATGATCTGACATCCATATTTGTGCTAAAATTTTTCTAACATTGCTTTGTGCCAAAACTTTTCAAAATAATTAATTTTAAGATGCTCCCGCGATTTTTATTTAACTTAAATCTTACGTGATATCATTTAATAAATGCATTTCTACGTGACTTTTTTAAATGCTAACATGTTTGACATGGAAAATTACAAGCCATGGAAGAAGAGGTGAGGATTAATTCATGTGGTTACGTTATGTGTGTGACACATAGAATATCATTAGTGAAATTTTATTTGGCTCATTACATAGAATATAACCTAACGTGATTATAATATGGTATAATATATAATTACATAAGTATTTTGCGTTGATTGTATCAAAAAATTATTAATCATTATCATAGTATGAAAAATAATCAATTCTATATTATGTGCATTAAATAGAGTTTTGCCAATAAATATGATTACTAAATGCTTAATAAATAAGGTTAATATTAGGACAAATCCCAAACCGGTACACCTATGAAAAATTACTCCAAACTAATTTTTTGACAACTAAAAATTAAAAACTAGTACATTTGTGACAATTTTACTTTTCGTTAGTTTTCGTTAAATTTTACTATCAAATTTCAGAGTTTGATGGCACTTGGTAGTTGACAGGTGTACTAGTCTAGGGTTTTACCCTCCGTTTGTCACATTTATACTGGTTTGTGATTTTTCGTAGTATTAATCCACTTTTAACGGAGGGTAAATTTGTCACAAATATATCAGTTTGGGATTTTTGGTGGTCAAAAAATTAGTTTGGGGTAAATTTGTCACAAGTATACCAGTTTAGGATTTTTTGTGGTCAAAAAATTAATTGGGGGTAAATTTATCATAATTGTACTAGTTTAGGATTTTCGTGGTACTAACCCTAATGAATATTAGAGGGAAAATGCTAGCTAGGTTTTGTCCATGGCTAAGAATAAGATGCTTGTAATATCTTACTACCAGAAGAATTCTACACCTCCCTTGTAGATCGCTGAGAGTAAAAATTCCAATTACAAACCTATTAAATTTCTCGATTCTTTGTCCGTGGAAGAAGGGAAACGATTCTATCATTTAATTTTTTTGTTCTTTTTATGCTAGAGGACTATGTAATGCCGCCATTATGATTATCCCGAAAGAAAACGACAGTTATCAAAATGGTTTCGTTAACGAGTACTTTGAGAAACTTATATTGAAAATGACAAACTTATATTTAACAATTGTTTAAAAGTGTCCTTTTAACATAATCCTTATTAAAATAGGTATAGAGTGTGCTTGGCCCCTGATTTTCAAGGTTGGGAAATCCACATGACTCATTATTGTATAATACATTTTTTTAAATATTCATCTAACCGTTTAAACTTTATAATAGTTGGTATGCATTTATATTGATGGTTGAGGGTTAAAGCGACTAGGAACAACACATGCATTTGAGAGAGAAAATATAATGCAATGCCCCAAGAGAGTACCATTTTGCTCCCCAAAATTGCGTGAAATTATGTGATAATAACAAAAATCCACTGACCATAACAAACAAATTTTCCTTTCAAGCGATTCTGTTGAAACCATTTATTGTCCAAAAGTATTAAATGGACAAAATTCATTGACTATACTTACTGCTTTCCGCCTAAAGGCAGCACGGATGAAGTGACTTTAGATTTCAAGGTGAGTAGCTAATTAATTGTGTATGACCAAAGAAAAATTGTTTTAAAAAAAGGAAAAAGCAAAAAAAAAAAAAAGGCGCCTCTGGTACCATTTTAATGGAGGAGTTTACATTCCCCTATATAAAGAACTTACATTTTCAAAACATCTTGCGGAAGTCTTCATGCCCAAAGAGAAAACCAAGCCAAGCAAAAAGCAGACTCATCACATATCAGTAAAAGAAAATGGCCCTCAAACTCAGTCCGTTTCTCACTTCTAAACCCAGGAACTCACTTTCGTTTAAGGTTTGCCTCCTATCGCCAAGTCCATGTCCTCCAACCAAAGTGAGTTTTCAACATTCCCTTCTTCCATTCACTCCAGCCCCCACGATACGCGCAGATGGCCAGGCAAAGTCTTCAATGACTACTTAGTCAAAAAGAAAAAAAGAAGAAAGAAAAGCGCTTCAATGACTACTGAGTCAAAAAGGCAAAAAAAGAGGAAAGAAAAGCGCTTCAATGACTACTGAGTCAAAAAGAGAAAAAAAAAAAAGAGGAAAGAAAAGCGCTTCAATGACTACTGAGTCAAAAAGAAAAGAAAAAACAGAAGAAAAGCTCTTCAAAAAGCTGTCCTGAAAAAATAAAAGATGAATCGACACCTTCTTATAAAAAAATAAGAATACCGCTTCAAAATTGACACCCCACTCCTGTGAAGCTCTTCAAAGTTGCCAGTAGCACTGATCCTGCCTTTTGTTTCTCAAACCTACCCGCTTCATTGGGCTTTGAGTCATGAAACTCCTGGGCATTAGTTTCGGAGAGTTTCAATCATGCCCCTTGCTTCTTTGTATTGCTCTTGCACTATGCCTTAACCAAGTCTCCTCCAACACCAATGAAACAGATAGACTTGCGCTTCTCACATTTAAGGCCGGCATAACCGAAGATCCCTTCAGCGTGCTCAACTCATGGAACGATAGCATTGGGTTTTGCCAGTGGTATGGCATTATATGCAGCCGGAGGCACCAGAGGGTCACGGTCCTCAACTTGCAATCACAAGGACTCTTTGGATCGATCTCTCCTCATGTCGGAAACCTCAGCTTCTTAAGGGAAATGTTCCTCCAAAACAATAGTTTCAACCAAGAAATCCCTCCACAGCTCAGCCACTTGCGCCGCTTGCGTATCCTAGGATTGCACAACAATTCATTGGTCGGCGAAATTCCCAAAAACATATCGGGTTGCTCTAACCTTGTCAGCCTCGTCCTTCAAATGAACCAACTAACTGGAGAAATTCCTGCGGAGCTTGGTTCATTGCCGAAGCTACGACAGCTCGCTTTGTCTGGTAATAATCTGAGCGGGAATGTGCCTTCCTCCTTTGGGAACTTATCTTCACTGGAGGTCCTTTATTTAGCCCAGAACAACTTGGGTGAGAGCATTCCCCAAGTTCTAGGCCACCTGACAAACTTGCAAATGATTTCCTTAGGAGCAAACAGATTGTCGGGTACAATTCCATCTTCCTTACTAAATCTCTCTTCGCTAACTCTGTTTGATGCTAGAGACAACCGGATAGAGGGGACTCTTCCAGCAGATATAGGCCTCAAGCTCCCACATCTTGATATTCTTAGTCTTATCAGGAACCAACTTGAGGGGACGATTCCTCCCTCGATATCGAATTGCACAAAGCTAACTACACTTCAAATTGGAAGTAACAAATTTTCCGGGAAAGTACCATCTTTGGAAAATTTGTATAAGCTTGGTTGGTTAATAATCTCTAATAATCAGCTTGGAAGCGGAAAACCTGAAGACTTGAGCTTCCTTTGCTCGTTGACTAACAGCACCGAATTAGAGGATGTGAATTTCAGCTTGAACAAGTTTGGTGGGGTGTTACCTAAATGCCTAGGTAATTTATCCACCACTCTCAAGGTATTTTCTGCAACCATGATTCAAATATCTGGTGAGATTCCAGAAGAAATCGGGAATTTTGTCAACTTGGAGGTATTGTTTTTGAATTGGAACCAACTTTCAGGTGTTGCCCCTTCAAATTTGGGGAATCTACAAAAGTTAGCGCTACTGGAATTAGGTGATAACAACCTGGGAGGGACTATCCCATCTTCTTTGGGAAATCTAACAAAGTTGATTCAACTATATCTTAATGGGAACAACTTTCATGGGCAAATTCCTTCACATCTATCAAACTGCTGGTCTCTTAATCTTCTTGATCTATCTAATAACAATCTTAGTGGTGCCATACCCCCACAGCTTATCGGTCTCGTGTCATTAGACATCATTCTGGACTTGTCTCGTAACCATCTGACTGGAGTTCTACCCACAGAAGTTGGCAACTTGAGAACTTTGACCGCGTTGGATATCTCTAACAATTTGTTGGTAGGTGAAATTCCAAGTAAGTTAGGTGATTGCACTGCATTGGTATCACTGAGGATGGGGGGCAACTTCTTTAATGGGTCAATTCCGCAATCAATCAGATCGTTAGGAGGCATTGAAGAACTAGATCTGTCACGCAATAATTTGTCAGGTCAGATTCCAGAATTCTTAGCAGCATTTCGTTCCTTAAAGCTTCTGAATTTGTCGTACAATAAGTTTGAAGGCAAGCTACCACGTGAAGGAGTCTTTAAGAATGCTACCAGTACTTCTATTGTTGGAAACAACGAGCTTTGCGGCGGACTACCAGAATTTCACCTTCCCAATTGCATTTCCAAAAGCCACAAAATCAAAAAGATCAATATGGTGATAATTTTCACCTCTGTTTTTTCTGGAATTCTTGGAATGGCTCTTATTGCAGCTTTTATATATCTTTGTTGGGTGAAGAAGAAAGTAAATGAACCGGTTTCAAGTTCAGTGGATGATTCACATCTGAATTTATCTTATGGGACACTCTTAAAAGCAACAGAAGGTTTTTCTTCGGCAAATTTGATTGGTGTTGGAAGCTTTGGTTCTGTTTATAGGGGGATACTGGGGGACAATGAAATGGTTGTTGCCGTGAAGGTGCTTCATTTAGTCCGCCGTGGTGCTCTTAAGAGCTTTATAGTTGAGTGCAAGGCATTAAAGAACACCAAACATCGAAATCTTTTGAAGATACTAACAGTTTGCTCTAGTAGTGATCATCAAGGAAATGATTTTAAGGCCTTAGTCTATGAATTCATGGACAATGGAAGCTTGGACCAATGGCTACACTCGTACGCAACATCATCTCATGGGAATGAGCTTCCGAAAAAGTTGAATTTCATTTGTAGGATAAATATTGCTATTGATGTTGCTTCTGCACTAGATTATCTTCATCACCAGTGCCACATCCCGATCGTTCATTGTGATCTAAAGCCAAGCAATATTCTCTTAGATGTTGAGATGGTTGCACATGTTGGCGACTTTGGATTGGCGAAATTCCTTCTTAAATCATCCCTTGATACTATGAGCTCAATGGGCCTTAGAGGGACAATTGGTTATGCTCCACCGGGTAATCTCTCTCTCTCTCTCTCTCTCTCTCTCTCTCTCTCTCTCTCTCTCTCTCTCTCTCTCTCTCTCAGGTTTATATACCCAAAAATTATTGATCGGCCTTCCTGTGTGAAGTTTGGTAGCTAATGATAACTCGATTTGATGATTTGCAATTTAATTTGATTTGCACTGTGATCAAAATTTGTGGCAGAGTATGCAACGGGATGTGAGACTTCAAGAGAAGGCGATGTCTATAGTTATGGCATTCTCTTACTTGAGATATTCACAGGATTGAGTCCCATTGATGACACATTCAAAGACAATTTGACTCTTCATAGTTTTGTCACAGAAGCTTTGCCTGAACGAGTGCTAGAAATCACGGATAGCTTTTTGCTTCAAGAAAGAGAGAGCCATTTAGGCCCCTATAGTCGTCGTCATCGGCTTTCCGAAAGTGATGACACATTTCAAGAATGTTTGGTTATGGTGTATAACATTGGAGTTGCTTGTTCGTACCAAGTGCCAGGAAGACGGATGAGCATCGATAGAGTTGCAAATCAGCTGCATCAGATTAGGGAGAAACTCTTTGCATTGGGTTTACATGGATAAGTTGAACCACTGATAGTTTAATTAGCTATCATACGTGTAATGTCTTTATTAATTCCATCGATATAGTATTATTATCGATAACTTAAACTGAGCATAGCTCAATTTCAATCAATACATTGGGAAGTTTGCAATTAGACAGATTATCACAGTAGGCTAGCCCAAGCTCAAGGTATTTTTAAGTTGCATCTATCTCTTACTCTTGGTTCTTGACTTTCTCTTTTGACTTTTGGGGCTTGAGATCAGACTTTAATCTGATTTGGATGAACAATAGCCTTCAGAGTCACCTTGAATCTTTTCATCAATTTCTTAAAATTACAAATGACTTTGATAGAACTCGAAAAAGGGCCCTTTTGCTTCGGCTTTGACCAAATAGGGCGTAACCGGAATGCCAATTAGCTCTTCTAATGTGAAGACGGGTCATTAAGATATGATTTTCCTAAATTGGGCTTGGCCCAATCTAATAATCGGGCCCAGGATTGGCCCATCAGCCCAATAATCAGTTTCAGTCTCCCGAGATAAATCGTCATCGTCGCTATACATGAACTTCATGTTCTCTTGCATTCGTCTCTTGCATTAGGCCTTAATGGTTCAGATCAGATGAAGCTAGAACCTTGAGAAGAGTTCGACGACTAGCCACATGGATTACTCGCAATTGGGACTTCTAGGAAAAGTGATTTCAGGGGAAGCCGGGAAAACCAAGATCTCTTGGAGAATCAATTTCATTCGACAAAGCTATAGAAAGAGCTAACCAAGCTTTTGTCCCTTAAAAACAAGTAGTGAAACAGACGGACAAATCATAGACCTCCCGCTGGATAGACTCCTCAACTGTCCCTCGAGTTTGGAGGCGGACTGCAGAATCGGCAGTTTGTTCCACAGTGACTGAGATGAATATGATGATGACGAGACTGATATTGAGTGGACCGTCAGGGTGATAATTTGTAGATGTGAGGAAATTCGCGAAGGTAGTAACAAGAACGCAATAGGCGAAAGAGTCATTATCTTTCCTTATCAAGAAGATGTTTGTCTGCAGAAGTGGATTCGTGCCAGTACCCACTTTGAGAGGTACACTTCTTAAATCAAGGATGCAGAAGGTCCATACATGGTTTTGAGTTTTTACTTGATAAATCTTTGAAGGTTCCTACATTAAAACTGCGAATTGAACTTTATGTGTTGAGAAAAACTCCTACTGATTTTGAAGTTGACAAAACCTTCCATGATAATTATAAATCTGATACTTATTATCATCTATTTTATTCCAGGAATATATATGTGTTCTGGAAGCTTAGAAGGAAGTTTTCAGACTTTACAAACTGGAAAAATAAGTTCTTTAAAGACCCACATAATCTAAGTTTTGAGATTCAGACGCAGAAGTTATTCAGACGCAGATACAGATGCAGACACAAAAATTATTCAGATGCAGAATTCAGAACGAAAGATAACAGTTAGTGATCTAGCATGAATTTCACAGAAGGAAAGTTTTGATTGGTTCAATCTAAGGCTATAATTAATTGACAATCAAATACTACGACAAGTATGCATTATAACGGACAAAGCTCTACTTATGGAAATCAAGATTCTGATTGCATGGGCGATCAGAATCAGCGGGATTCAGAATATGTCATCAAACAGCTACTCAATCCTTATTATACAAATTTGTCCAAGTTGAAGATTGGAAAATGATCCTTTGAAAGCTGTTCAACGGCTAGTTTGGATGTAGAGGAGTATTTAAGGAGATCATCGAGCAGCAGAAGGAGTACAGAATCAAGAATCAACAAGTCCAAAGTCTGACCATATTCTAATCATTTTTCTTGTCGTTCTGAGCCAAAAATTTAGATCTTGAGGGTTACTTTGTAAGATTGATTGTGAGAGATAGAGAGACCTATCATACACGAGAGTGTTATCATTCAGAATCTGTAAATTCCCCTTGATTACATAGTGAAATTCAGCCGATAGGTTGTAAGTGTGGGAGAGTGGACGTAGGCTTGCTATAAGCCGAACCATTACAAACTTGTGTGCAGATTCTCTATCCCTTATCTCTTTATTTACATTCTGCACATTAAGAGCTCCATCTATATAATCTGTCTTGAATCTGAATTTTATTCAGACTCTTTTGTGATTTGTTTTATTTCCGCATAAATATTTAATAACTAGTTAAGATCACCTATTCACCCCCCTCTAGGTGATCCTTACTAGTTATATCAATTGGTCTCAGAGCAGGTTGCTCATTTTATTGAAGTGTTTTACTTCTAAGTTAACGATCTACATGGCTAGCTACGGTACTCCAAGGCTCATTGAAGGACAGAGCAACAACAGACCACCATATTTCGATGGCAAGGAATATAGTGTCTGGAAGAATAAGATGAAGGCATTCATAAAGTCAATTGATCATATGCAATGGAATGTCATCATCAAAGGAGTCAACCCAAAGTCTTCAGATTCAAAAGAAAAGGCAGATGCAAGCAAAGCAGCATATCTTCCATTATCTCAAACTGAGATATCTAAAAGAGAAATTTTAGATTTCAAAGCAATTTATTCTCTTTACTGTGCTTTATCTCCTATTGAGTATAAAAAAATTGCTGCTTGTGAATCAGCTAAGGAAATCTGGGATACTCTTCACATTACTTATGAAGGAACAGATCGAGCTAAGGAAACTCAAATCAATCTCTTGCTTAGTCAATATGAATCCTTCAAAATGAAGCCTGGAGAATTAATTGCTAATTTTTATGACAAGTTTACTGACATAGTAAACGGTCTTGCTTATCAAGAACAACCAGTTTCAGATGCAATGAAAGTCAACAAACTTCTAAGAGGACTGACAAATCAATGGGATAACATCAAAACATCTCTTCGAGAGACACAAAGGATCAAGCCTCTATCAGTGAATGAGTTA
Source organism: Syzygium syzygioides (assembly GCA_031216285.1). Lineage (NCBI taxonomy): Eukaryota > Viridiplantae > Streptophyta > Magnoliopsida > Myrtales > Myrtaceae > Syzygium > Syzygium syzygioides. The sequence continues at coordinate 27,629,404 of CM062243.1, read as the reverse complement.
ATTAGAACTCTTCAATCATATGTGACTGAGAAACAAAATGAGGAAAATGAATCCATAGGTAATAAGTCAATTGTATTAAAGACCAACATTGATTCTGATACAGATTCTGAAGATGAAGATGTTGACGATGAAGAACTAACTCTCTTTATTAAAAAGTATAAGAAGATGAAAATCAAGGGAAGAAACCTCAAAGGGAAGAAGCCTTTTGAGAAGAAGAAGTCCTTCGATAAATCAGAAAGATCAAAAGATATTATATGCTTTCACTATAGGAAACGTGGACATATCAAGCCAAATTGTCCACTTCTGAAAAAGAAGACCAAATTTGAGAAATTAAAGAAGGGCTTAAAGGCAGAAACCTGGAGTGACACAGAGTGCGAAGATAGTGATGAAGATATCTCAAATTTCTCTATGATGGCAAAGTTAGATTCAGACTCAGATTCTAATTCTGATCCTAAAGTGAAAATCGAGGTAAAACCTTCTGAAATGTTTATTGAAGTATCAAATTATATTGATGAATTATGTTTTGAATTTAAAATTACTCTTAAAAGAATCTCTTCTTTGAAAAAGGAAAATTCATCACTGAAGCAACATGATGTTTCTCAAAAAGAAAGAATCGATTTCCTTCAAAAAGAATTTCATTAAATCAAGGAAAGTTGAGATTTTCTTTCCAAAGAAAATGCTATTTTGAAAAAGGAAGTTTCAGAAATTACTTCCAAGTTTTCAAAAGGTTCAGAAACCTTAAAGCATATCCTTTCCATTCAAATTCCTTATTATAACAAATTTGGTCTAGGATTTATAAAGGAAAGTGACAGCTTAATTGATTTTCCAAAGGTCAAAGAGAGATTAAGACAAAGACCTCCTCGACAAGCTTATAAAAATCATTTTAAAAGAATTTTTGTTCGTAAAATTCTGCACGTATCAATGAACGTGTTGAACAAATAATATAATGATAAGAAGAGTTGTCCCACAGAGATTGATGATAATAAACCAATTAAATATTAAAAATAGACTAATTCTAAAATTTATCTAACATATCAAAATATAAAATTTGACAATTTTTAAAGACGAAATTTTATAAACTAAAGGTAAATAATCAATCAGGTAAAACATGTTAGAGCATTCGATTTCATCATAACCACTAGATATGAAATGATAGCGGAATTTTCTAATTTGTTTACTATCCTATCTCTAGGTATAGCAGACCTACTCAGTTTATCAATTCACTATATTTCTATGTGAATTTAAATAAACATAAGCGCATTAAAATCTGTGAATATTCCCAGTTTACAATGAATCTTTTGGACCACCTTATCACCGAAAGCTACACAAATAACATGGTATATTTCTATCCACATTTAATTCATGGTTATATATTATAAGGAGTAATTGCATATTATCACTTCTCAGTCTCAAACATGCACATCATATCATTCAAGTGGTGGCCAGTCACTTAAACGCATTAAACACAATAATATATAACTCACATGAATGAAATTATTTGCAAAGTACAAAAATTATGAAATTCATATAATCATGATTAGGCTATATCGTAGCTCTAACAAAGAAAATTAGAACATAATAGAAGAAGAAACGAAAATAGAAATTAAATCAAACATCTTGAATTAAAGAATAAGAATTATATCACCACTTTTGCCTTCTCTTCAAAATATTTGAAAAACTCTTAGAACACCAAAAACGAAAACAATCTCTCTCTCTAAAACTTTATGTTCCCCCAAGTTATTCTATTTATATAATAACATCCAAGACTCCTTTCACAAGGTAATTACTTCTTTTTTCGCATAAAATTAAGAAATAAATCGCAGAATTCCCAATGTGATATCCACCTTCTAACTCTTCTCTAGGTCACATATTCCTTTCCTTCTTTTGGCCATATTTTCCTTCTTTTCTCCACATCTCAATATTCTGCATAAACAAGGAAATATTAAGTAAATAAAAGGAAATCAAAATATATTCTAACAAATATTGCATTATTTATTGCCTAAAGTAGATAAAATAACTCTATTTTTATAGAGTTATCAATTTTTGTTAAACCTGTTGGCCGAAGTGCTCTCAAGTGCTCAAAATGTGGAGATCCACAACATTTTGAGAATGAATGTCCTAAGGTCTGGAGACCTGTTCTAAGAAATTTTGTTAAGACAGCCTATACTAATGCTCAAGGACCCAAACACGTTTGGGTACCAAAGAAAACTTGAGATGTTCTAATTTTTGCAGGTTACCACAAAGAGAAAAAGAAAATGGTACCTAGACAGTGGGTGCTCTAGACACATGACAGGAAATCCAAGCATATTTGTTGATCTACACAATCTGAATGGTGGAAAAGTTTCCTCTGGAGGAAATACCAAAGGAAAAATCGTTGGCAAAGGAACAGTTGAAATTGGAAAACTTACAATCGATGATGTTTCATTGGTAAAAGGACTTAATTATAACTTGATAAGCATAAGCCAGCTATGTGATATAGGTTTTAGAATTAACTTTCAAGAAGATATATGCTCAGGAACAAGCAAAGATTCTTCTTAAACATTCACATGAAGAAGACATGGCAATATTTATCTTCTAGATGTTAATCCAAACTCCACTCATTGCTTGATTTCAATCAAAGAGGATGAAGATCTGTGGCACAGAAGGTTGGGGCATATCAATATGAAACAAATCTCAAAGATCTCAAACAAGAAACTAGTTCGAGGTCTACCAGATTTGAAATACAAGAAAACAGAGTTATGCAATACCTGCGCTCTGGGAAAACAAGTAAGAAGTTCTTTTAAATCTATATATCATGTTTCCACTGATCGTGCCTTGCAGCTTTTTCATGTGGATCTGTTTGGACCAACCAGAACACAAAGTATTTGTGGTAAGAAGTATTGTTTAGTTATTGTTGATGACTTCACAAGATTTACATGGGTGTTCTTTCTTGCTCATAAAAATGAAGCATTTTCATATTTTTCAAAATTTGCAAAAAGAGTTCAGAATGAAAAGGGCTATACCATTTCCTGCATTAAAACTGATCATGAGGGAGAATTTGAAAATTAAAGTTTTTTCAGATTTTTGTGAGGAAAATAGCTGTCAACACAATTTTTCTACTCCATATACACTAGAACAAAATGGTGTTGTGGAAAGGAAAAATCGTTCCTTGCAAGAAATGGTAAGAACTCTATTGATTGAAAGCAGGATTCCTTTTCATTGCTGGGCAGATGTAGTTTTTACAGTATGTTATATCATTAACAGAGTTTTTCTCAGACCCATTCTTGAGAAAACCCCCTATGAGCTTTTCAAAGGTAGAAAGCCCAGTATCTCATATTTTCTTGTGTTTGGTTGTAAATGCTTTATTCTCAAAAATCCAAATGATTGCCCTGGTAAGTTTGATGAGAAAGCAGATGATGGATTCTTACTTGGATATTCTACTGCAAACAAAGTATACAGAGTCTTCAACAAGAACTCTCAGACTGTGGAAGAAATAATGAATGTAAGGTTTGAAGAAAATATTCAAACTCACAAAAATGAATCTGAACCATCTCCCAACATTCAAGAGTTATCAGAAATTCATCAAGAATCTCCCAAGATCGTAGAATCTGTAGAAGAAGGAAAAGAAGATACAATTCAGACTCAACCAGAACCTTCAGAGTCTATAGATATTCAGAATGAAAGATTTGACAAAAACTGAAAACATAAATCCATTCATCCGAAGAATCTTATCATTGGAGAAATAGAAGATGGTATCAAGACTCAATCTAAACACAAGGATAACATCAGCAACTTGGCCTTGATATCAGAAATAGAACCAAAAGAAGTTGATGAAGCATTATCAGATGAAAGCTGGATGAAAGCTATGCAGGAGGAATTTCAGCAGTTCAGAATCAATAAAGTATGGGAGCTTGTACCAAGACCCAAAAATCATCCTGTAATTGGAACAAAATGGGTATTCAGAAACAAACTGGATGACAAAGAGAAAGTCACAAGAAACAAAGCAAGACTGGTAGCAAAAGGCTATTCTTAAGAAGAAGGCATAGACTATGATGAAACATATACACCAGTTGCAAGGCTAGAAGCCATTCGGCTATTATTAGCTTATGCATGTTTCCATAACTTTAAACTGTTTCAGATGGACGTAAAAAGTGCCTTCCTGAATGGATATATTAAAGAAGAAGTATATGCGAAACAACCACATGGTTTTGAAGAATCAAGGAAAACTGATTATGTCTACAGACTCAAAAAAGCCCTTTACGGTATGAAACAAGCACCCAGAGCTTGGTACGAAAGGTTAAATAACTTCCTTCTGCAAAATGATTTCACCAAAGGTAAGGTTGATACAACTTTATTTGTTAAGAGAAAGGGTAAGGATTTTCTACTTGTTCAAATCTATGTTGATGATATAATCTTTAGATCTTCTAACGAATTGCTTTGCAAGGAATTCTCTAAGAATATGTAAAACGAGTTCGAGATGAGCATGATGAGAGAATTAATATTCTTTCTTGGCCTACAAGTAAAACAAACAAAAGATGGTACATTCATTTGCCAAGAAAAGTATGTCAAGGAGATAGTCAAGAAGTTTGGATTGCAAAATTGCAAGAAGACAGATATTCCAATGTCTCATTCATCCAAGCTAGACAAAGATGAAAATGGTAAAAAGGTTGATCAGAAGGTATATAGAAGTATGATAGGATCTTTATTATATCTTACTGCATCTAGACCTGACATACTTTTTAGTGTCTGTATGTGCGCAAGATTTCAATCAAACCCAAGGGAATCTCATTTCTCTGCAGTAAAGGGAATAATCAAATACATTGGAACTTATCCAATGTTAGGTCTTTGGTATTCCAAATATTCAGATTTTACTCTTACTGGTTATTCAGATGCTGACTTAGTTGGATGTAAAGTGGACAGGAAAAGTAATACAAGTACATGTCAACTGCTTGGAAATATGTTGGTATCCTGGTACTTAAAAAAGCAAAATACAGTTGCACTCTCCACAGCAGAAGCAGAATATATAGCTTTGGGAAGTTGCTGTGCATAGATTCTATGGATGAAGCAACAGTTGCGAGATTTTGCTATTGAAGATTCAAGTTTTGCAATCAAATGTGACAACACAAGTGCTATTAATCTGACTAAGAATCCCATTCTTCATTCTTGAGCCAAGCATATTGAAATTAAGCATCATTTTATTAGAGATCTTGTTCAAAATGGCGATGTGAATATTCAATTCATTGATTCTAAGAATCAATTAGCTGATATATTCACAAAACCTCTTAATAAATCTTCATTTGAGTATATTAGAAACAAATTGTGCATTACTTATCCATTTTCTTGAAGTGTTTGACAGACAGGAATTTTTTCAGACTCAAATGTTCTCAATTTGAACATTTTTCAGACTCTCAAAGAACGGTACGTACTTAGTTTAAAGTCTGGCGGGAATATTTTTGGCAGGATATTTTCACATTTGTTACTTTTGGAAGCAAATCATGTACGTATCCTAATTTATCTGATTAATTGTGCTTAAAATATTATCATGATATTGTCGTGATCTTTTATGTTTCAGAATGTTTATTTCCTTCCTACATGTTTGGGCTTATTTTTTTTACTTTCTAAAAATGACCTTTTCTTTCTAAAACCCGTCCTTCTTGTTTATAAACCTGTCCGTCACTTTTCAAAACCCTATTAGTACGATCTTTTACTCTTCAAACCTTTCCGATATTCAGAAACTCTCCTTTTCTTCCTCCAAAGATCGAAACTTTTTTCTCCAGAAATAATCAAAATGCCGTTCAAAAGAAGATCTTCAAACATTCTGAACTAAGACTCTAAATCTACTGCACCGGCGGAGTATATGGGGATTTCAAATACAGAGTCAGATCATCATGAAGACCCTGTTGAAACGACACCATCTCAACGATCGTCGCCACCCAAAACTTCTGGTAAAATAGATTTTCGCTTTAAGAGCTTCAAGCATGTATGGAATGCCTATCAAAGGTTGAAGATGAACAATGCCTCTACATCTACTTTGCGTGACTGTCTGAGAGACAATGGATTCTTCTCTGAAGAACATCTTACGCAAAACTTCTCTAAAGCTTGTGCTGACACTAACAATGTTCCGACCAGCACTACACCAAAAAAGCTCTCTTCCAAAAAGGACAAAGAAAAAGTGGGAGAATCATCAACACCCTCTGATAAAAAATCTGCTCAAATAAGCCATAAACTATCAGTGCAACCAAGTTTGTTATTCCTGATGATAATGCTCGATTTTTTGATACTTTTGAAATGAAGGTAGGAATAGCATCTAGTGCGCTAGGTACAGGAGGATTATTCAGAAGCACTGAGCATCATGTTTGTTATAAGTTGTTGCTTGCTCGAGGAATCATGAACCACAGCACCGTGGATTTCGACTACCTAGAGAAGGCTAACATTTCAGTAAAGCACCTGTTTGAGAAGTTAGGCATTTATGAATTTTTCATTCAATTTGCCAGTGTTTATGCTGAATTAACTGCCTACTTTTATTCCAATCTCTCTATTTTTTCACCCAACTAGATCCAATTCACTGTTGGTGACAAAAAATTCGATTTAAAAGTGGATGTGTTGGCAAGGATAATTGGAGTAAAACACTCCAAGTTTAACCCATTGGCAGTGAATCTTGAAGATGCTTCCAAGGTGGCTTCTGAAAATCCAAACTTTGCTCAAGGATCAAAGCGGCACCTTTCCTACTCTGACTTATCAAGATGGTCTGTGATCTTGCATAAGATCATAATCAACTGCTTGAAGCCCAAGGCAGCCTCCAAAATTGACCTATCCAAATCAGAAATCAAGCTCATCTGGGCTATCTTGAAAGGTCAACCTGTCACGCCCCGAACCCCTCTAGTGCAATCATCCCACGTATCGGTCTATTTTGCTGCGACGTCCCAGGACGCATCGCCGACCCAACTCCCAACACAGAGTATAAGGCACATGCGGAAGCAATAATTAAAACACCCATACAAAACAATACATGACCAAGGGTAACAGAGACATCACTCAACGGATAATCCAACAGCACTATTAACTTCCATAAAAAAAACACTTACAATATTCAACTTACACATCAAATACAAACAGCCTACTATAAACAGATCAGCGGCCACTACAATCAAAAGATTACTGGCCCTACCACTCTACGACTAAGGTTGATCCTAGGAAATTAAATCGGGATCAAATCTTAATGACTCGGACTCAGCCTCAATTGTTTCATCCTCCGAATCCATCTGCTCGACCTCGCCATCCTGTTCGGGATCCTGCTCTATAGGCTCCAGAAACTCACATAGATCGGGTACACCAGGTATCCTCTAACAGAGATCTAAAAAACGGGGTATAAACAACTATGAGACGAATCTCAGTGAATAGGCCTCCTAAACCGAAACTAGGCTAATATGAACCTCCCGACAAGCAAATCAACACAACAACAAACCTAGGCCCTCGGGCCCAGATCAAACATACAACTGACCCTGCAGGTTAGGCATTTTATATAAATCACGACACATACGCGACACACTGGTCACATGTACGCCATACGCATGCTCATGCTTCAAAGTGCCTGTCTCACACACGAATCACCGGCACGCACATTAGCCACATACTCCGGCACACATTTGCCATGCTTATGAATTTTCTTAAATCATGCACTCTGGCACACGGCTCATTTTGCAGTTTATAAACCGACCCGAAGGCCAATAGTTATTCCGACCCGAAGGCCCGACCCGAAGGCCAACAAATATTCCGATCCAAAGGCCCGACCCGAAGGCCAACAACACTTCACGGCCCGCGTCGAAGCACATATGGCCCGGTGTCTCTAGCCCTCATGCGTAACACCGATCTCCTCAATCTTTCGGACAAATCGGGCATCGTCCCTCGTAAACACAGCGGACGGAATCGACCCGAAGGCCACGACCCAAAGGCCTTAAGTGATCACACGGCACACTGCCAATTTTATCTGAGCCCCGTGTAAACACATTAGGCATTTAGGTGATCACACATGCTCATGTTAGGCACGCATATCCGCACAAAATTCCATACCATGCTCACTCTCAGCATACAAAATGCGTGGCCATGCAATTCCCACACTCGGGACAATGATGCAATACACATGAGCATTTAACTTCAGCACGGCATTTCAACAACACATGCCAAATCAACGTGCTCAAACAGCCAATCAATTGCCCATACTTATTCACATAACATGCGTGCTTAGCCAACTAGTACTATGTAGCCCAAAACATAATTCACGCGCTTGGGCAATAATCAATCACGCCAATGATTGGCCAATTACACACCGCATTCAGTCGATCACACGAACATGCGGCATGGCAATGCCCCAATTGGGCCTCAACAAGCAACAATCAGCGATAATCCATCAATCCGGCACACCCGGCAATCACACAGTCTAATTTCCAACTTGCCAATTTCTAATCCACCGAAGTCCTAAAGCGGACAGCCACTATTCATCCGAACCTTAGCTTTCAATTCAGCTCTAATCGGCACAATAAACCACTAATCAGCCCAAGAGAAAAAAAACCGAAAATATACAAAATCGGGTCCAACTGGGCAGTTGCACAGTGACCGAAATTCATTTGAAATAAATAGTAAATAAATTCCAAAAATTCTGAAATTTGGATATGTTGTACAAAACATCTCAATAAACATTTTTCGTGAAGAACTCAAAACCCGGTTCTAACCTTAAATACCTCGTTTTGACACTCAACTTCAGACAAAATCTGGTTCGCTCGGACAGCCCCTCAGGCCATCAAAATACAACTCATTCGGTACCCAAATCATTTTGTAAACCTCTGAAATTTTATATGTTATAGCTACAAATGTCCCTAATAATTTTTGTGAAGGAAGTATTTTGAAAATAGGCCTAGAAAAATTTATAAAAATTCGAACAGACCCAAAGGTCGGGTGAACAGTAAATCGGGCAGTTTTATTTCGATCCAAAGATGGGCTTCCGAATGGCATCAAATGATTTCAAAAAATTCTCAAATTAAAGTATGTTATATTTCAAGATGTTGGGAACAAATTTCATGAGAAAACTTTTTCAAATTCGGCCCACAATGATCACAAAAAAAAATAACAAAGCACAGAGGTACAGTAAAATCAGTAATCCGAGAATCAGTAACTTGCACCATTAAGCAAATCCAACTCATACAACCTCTAAACCAAGTCTCCACAGTATTAAAATCATCCCTAAATCATCACTTTAGGCCCTTAAAATCACCATAACATCAGCCCAAATTAGCCTCCACTAATTAACCCCTAAAATACCCTAATAACCCCTAAACTTGTCCAAAGTGCATATAATCCTAATTAGGGGTTAGGATTTCCACTCACCTAGATTAAGCTTCCAAAAGTGGGCTGAACAAGTGAGAAAAATGGGTGGGCTGAGCTGATTCCATGGCGGCGCAAGCAGCGGCGACGGTCCTTCAGCGAGGGCCTTTCACGGCCAAACAAAGAAAGAAAAGAAGAAGAGGAAGAAGAAGTGGCGTGGGAGAAGGAGGAAGAAGGGAAGGCACGGCTGAAATGAAGATGGGGGAGAGAGAATGGGTCAAAGAAGCCTTATGGGTCAAAAGTGGGTGCCACTTGTCAAGATCTTAGCCCTATGATCATTTTGCCCTTGATCCAATGGCCTAGATTCAACCCAATTCAATTATTTGAGGGCATTTTGGTCTTTCAATAATTCTGAATTTTTCTTGATAATTATCCACAAATAAATCCCCAAAAATTGCCCAAAATTCGGAATACCCATAATTAGGCCTAGGGGCAAAACGGTAATTTTCCGGTCCCGGATCGAAATTCTATTTTTCGACCGTACCGACCCCAAATATGTGTGGCCACTCAAAAATGACGTTGGCCTCGCAAAATAGTCGCAAACACCTTTAGAATTTTGACATCGAAGTTCGGGTCCAATTTGACGATCAAAATTGCTCAATTTAAAATTTTAGAGCCTCTCATTGACAGGTGGCTGTTTAGGGGTTACGCGTATCGACCTAGGGTCATTCGAGTCGTGAAGGTCTCGATTACCAGGATAGCGCAAGGAATTCTTAGTTATTCCAGGGGTCACGATCGCTCGGTTTAGGTTTGGGATTTATTTGCCACGCGCACTCTCGGTCGAGCGGAATCACCCGCAATCCGATCGTGCGTCGTTGGCCAAACCAAATCCGTTACCTTCCTAGGATCGGTCCACACTGGCCCAAAATACTTTCCCGCCATTTCCCAGAATCGGTACCCGATTCGCGATCAGGTCCCCGGTCCACGTACCGTTTTCCTAGTTAGCATTTCCCATTGGTCAGTATCCCGCGAGGGGCCAGCTCCGGGCGAGACGTACTAAAATCAAATGAAAAATAATATCCACTTCGTCGGATCCCGGAAATAGGTCAAAATTCAGGATGTTACACAACCTTTTTCTCTTCTTCATATCATCATCTTCCATATGTACAGAGCATTGCAGAAGGACAAGGGACAACTGCCATATGGTGCTTCTCTCCCATTTTCATGTTCTTAAAAATATCGATTCCTGATGAAATGCACAAGAACATTGTTCCCTGTATGTTTGTTGGAGAAAGAATGCTCTCCAAAATGAAACAGTTTGATGATGTAAGGGAAAGAATAAAAGGAAAAGAGGCTCAACAGTTTGAAGCAAAATCTGCTAAAAAGTCAAGTGTCAAAAAGACAGGACAGAGAAAGGGGGCATGATTAGCAAGCAAGCATACAGAATCTCCAATCCCACTAAAGGTGTACAGTAAGAAAAGAAAAATTATTTTGCATGATGAAAGTGATGAAGTAGAAGCAGAGCATCTTGATACAAGCCATACTGATGCTCCAGAACATGTTTCTGAACAAACTCCAAAAGTTTCAGAACAAATTCCTACAGAACATGTTTATGAAGATCAAGCACCTATTTAGGGGGAGATTCCAGAAGAAGCAACTATGGGGTTCGATTAGTCTGAGCAAGCTAATGTCCAAGAACAGCCCTCAGAAAATCAGAACATCCTCTCTATTCTGCTCAAGATTAAGCACAAGCAAGCTGCACTAGAACAAAATATGAAGGATCCACAGAAAATTGTTGAGGAATACTACAACACTCAATGACTGCAAGCAGCAGAAGATAAAACAGAACTTGAGGAAGCCATTACTCTATGCTCATCCAACATGAATAAGGCTATGGGTCAATGTAGTTCGAAGATTGAGGAGGCTGTCTCAATATTGGAAAATTTTCAACTGATTCGTACTCCTTCAAAAAAATAGCCTGTTTAAAACATTTCTCTCCAAGTCCTATTTTTTTTAATTGGTCTGTAATCTTACTAACATTTCTTGATTATACTGGTTGATCACTTAATATAAATGCTTTATACTCTCTATTATTGCCTTTTTGCTGATGACAAAAAGGGGGAGAAATTATATGCAGATTTAATATGCAGGATCATATGCGGGTTATATACAAAGGAAGCAAAGACATAGATATCAACAGAGTTTGCTCTTTCAATTTCATTCTGTGATTCACGCACTAAATATGCTTATTTACTTCCAATTAATTTCAAATTGATTCAATCTGCAGAAAAGTTTTGTCACCATAAAAAAGGGGGAGATTGTTGAGGAAAACTCCTACTGATTTTGAAGTTGACAAAACCTTCCATGATAATTGTAAATCTGATACTTATTATGATCCATTTTATTCCAGGAATATATATATGTTCTGAAAGTTTAGAAGGAAGTTTTTCAGACTTTATAAACTGGAAAAATAAGTTTTTTGAAGACCCACATAATCTAAGTTCTGAGATTTAGACGCAGAAGTTATTCAAACGCAGATGCAAATGCAAAAATTATTCAAACGCAGAATTTCTTTAGATGCAGAATTCAGAACGAAACATAACAGCTAGTGATCTGGCATGGATTTCACAGAATGAAAGTTTTGATTAGTTCAATCTAAAACTATAATTGATTGAGAATACTACGACAAGTATGCATTATAACGGACAAAGCTCTATTTATGGAAACCAAGATTCTGATTGCATGGGCGACTAGAATCAGCAGGATTCAAAATCTGTTATCAAACGGCTACTCAATTCTTATTATACAAATCTATCCAAGGTGAAGATTGGAAGATGATCCTTTGAAAACTGTCCAACGGCTAATTTGGATGTAGAGGATTATTTAAGGAGATCATCGAGCAGCAGAAGGAGTACAGAATCAAGAATCAACAAGTCCAAAGTCTGACCATACTCTAATCATTTCTCTTGTCGTTCTGAGCCAAAAATTTATATCTTGAGGGTTACTTTGTAATAATGATTGTGAGAGATAGAGAGATCTATTATACACGAGAGTGTTATCACTCAGAATCTGTAAATTCCTCTTGATTACATAGTGAAATTTAGCCAGTAGGCTGTAAGCGTGGGAGAGTGGACGTAGGCTTGCTATAAGCCGAACCACTATAAACTTGTGTGCAGATTCTCTATCCCTTATCTCTTTATTTACATTCTGCACATCAAGAGCTCCATTTATATAATCTGTCTTGAATTTGAATTTTATTCAGATTCTTTTGTGATTTGTTTTATTTCCGCATAAATATTTAATAACTGATTAAGATCACCTATTCACCCCCTTTAGGTGATCCTTGCTAGCTACATCGTTACGGTCATTAGAAATTCGTGGATTATGGAAATTGAAAGGCTCTTTAGTCTGTACCACAACCTCGCACGCCAGTTTACTTTATAAAACATAGCCTCCCCTACTTATGATCCAATTTCGTGTTTGTCTAAGTTGCGGTTTAAGTTGGCTTCCAGATGTCATATTTAGTTAGAGATTCTTGCAAAGCCTTGTCTTGTACCATCATATGAGAATGAGATGACCTTCGTTTATCCTTTTACTCATTTTATTGTCATATTCTTGGGCTGTTTCATTCTCAGCAGAAAAGTGTCATTGTAAACTAAATCAAATTAATTAGCTAACCCTTCTTGTTCATGGTACAGCTACTGAGGAAAATACTTCACCAGAAAATCTATCCCCAAAGTGCATCTCGACCAACGTTGATCATGAAATACTTGGAGGACAAATCAATTCCATAATTATTGGTCAAGACAGATTCTGACTGTAAGTAGTTGCATTACAAGGAGTAAATCGACGAACTTCAAAATCTCAGTAGTACATCCACTCTTAGCTTACTTGCTCATTGTGGTGCTGCCACTTCCAGTGCGCTGTATAAAAGTTTCAACCAAAAGCTGTGTCTTGATCGGCAGCGACTTTCTTAGACGAACAGAAGTCCTACATTCAGGGACCACTTCTGTCAAATATGTTTACTGAAGATGAAACAACATGTCCACGTTCCTGAATCAAGCATGGCCATATATGCATGACCAATAACAAATACCTAAAAGAGTTAGCTGACCAATTGATGCGTCAATCCTCGGTTTCGGATATCTTTTTGAAGATGTAAAATTACCTCATATATTCCACTGCCTCCTTAAAATCACATGTGAGAGGACTCTTATACTGCAAAAATACTTCCATATTTAACATAATCTAGGAAACTTGTACTTAAACTGAGGTGAGAGCGCAGAGTGAGCGAGGGCAAGATCGAGCAAGGGCGAGAGAGAGCGAAGAGAGGATCATAGAGGTGGGTCTGAAAAAGTGATGAACTTATTTAACACCCATATTATTTTGAATTTTACCATTTTAAATTCATTTATGATTCATTTACTGATTATAACTAATCCATATAATAATTTAGCCTATCAAATATAGATTAAGAAATAAGTCTATTCTCACGGCACGCCTTTTTTCTGCACCACCGAGAGCCACTCCCTCCGCCCCCTTGAGCCGCAGCCTGACTCTGATTGCGCTTGCTGTTAAATTATTTACGCACGTCATCTTGCTGATTTTGTGGATTCGGCTGCACATGTTTTTATCTAATGTTCGGTGGCGCATGAGATGCGTTTATTGTAAGTTGCGCATGGGTCTCGTTTAAGAGAAATCTGTTGAAGACAAATGAGACGGAACTTTTTGACTAATACGCAGCAAAGTCTCCAATTTCTTTCCCGCACAGGATTTCCACAGGCTGCACATTTAATGAAGAAGACTCCAATTAACATTATAAGGAGTTGCATGAACCGAGAAGATGAATTCTTCTCTGCACACATAAATGAAGGGAGCCCCACCTTTGACAATATCATTTAACTATCTAACGGTGTGGGCTTGTTTTGTTTTATTCATTCATTTCCTCTGGCAACCGAAAAGAAGGAAAGACTTCTTCATGCGTAATAAATGGGTGCGGACTCCTCTGTGTACAACTACCAACGTACGTTGGCACAGGTGACAAGCAGCCTGGGGTCCCTTAAGCAAGCTCTCGAGTTCGACTCTTGTGTCTGGAGCAAACGGCATTGGGAGAGCCACCCTCTTGCAGGTCCGACAGTGCTCTCTTCCGAATTTAGTCCGGGATACCCCGGATACTGGAAGGTCATAGACCAAAAATAAAAAAGAGAGCTCATTGTGAGTTATCAAAGCAAGCCGAGAATCGTGAGTAGAGTAGCTCCGCTCCCATGTGATCACCAAGGAACACCACCCCATACTACAACCACCAAAATCCCCAAAACCGCACCATGTCCTTGCACGGGGAACTATTAATAGGCCGAAAGTCAATTTTCCTCTGAGAAAGTTACCATTCGTGATATTAACTGATTAGGCTGTTGTTAGTCAATTGATATTTGTTATTGAGCATGACCAGCTAATCAACCACGCTTGATCATCAGTCTTCGCTTCATTTTCCAAAGTGGGCGGCTTTGGATTTTTGGGGCAATGGTTGACTTCAAGACAACATATGGAAAGCCATCTAGATAGATCCATTGTTTTGATGACCTCACAGCGCACAGACAAATTGACTACCTCACGATACAGGCTTGGTTTTGTAAGAATATACAGCTTGCAGCGAGGTTTGACTCGATGACACTACGCAGGCAGCGGTCCTCTGCAAAGAGGTGCCTTAGACAAATTCACCTGTTGGAGCTTTGATCTTCAGATGCACAAAATCATTCTAATCAGAAAAATTAATTGTTATTTATCAACCTCGGTTATTTAAAGTATGGTTACAAGACATTTTTAGTTAATAACATATCTGGCCATATAGAAGTTAACCTGAAGTTGCCTATCAATTGGCTATTTCATAAGATAACTGCACAATACGTTACAGCATGGCAGTGAATTTGGATTGGCATCATGACCATTTTCAGGCTGCTGTTACTTTCAGCTTACTTAAATTTTCATGTGCTGTCTCACGATAGGCTACAAGAACGAGCATACAATCGGAGGTTCCATCGGACTACATGTGCCCGATCTTACTCAAAACTGTTCATGAGAAAATAACATTTGATATTATACGAGATGTACGTTTAAGCACTGTGTGCCCTAGTAGTTTCTACCGTTGTCCTATAGGCTTAAACCGTTCCTGCGTCAGGCCCAAAAATCTGCTACTGCTACACCGGCCGATTGAAAGATAAGTATGACTCCCGCTTAACTGCTAAGGTTTAACAATTTTCTCTATAGTCCATCTGTTGTGTATCTTTTCCCTCTGTACTTCTTGCGGTATATGTCCAGAGTGGTTTATGGTATCATCTGGAAAACTTCGTCCGCCCCTAGTTTTGCAGTTTTCATTTCCAACGACAACAGAAAGTGGTCAAATGCATCCAGCTTGCCCTGCTTTTGAATTTTGTGGAGTCTTGAAAAGTAATTTTCTAAAGATGTAGAAGGCAACAAAATGTTATTTTCATTGTTTGTAAGTGGAAGAGGGAGGAAATTGAAATTTCAGGAAAGGCTCTTGATGTTGAATCTTATATAGGACAAGAAACAGACAAGATACTCTGTCACCAGATGTTCTAAAAGTGAAAATTAAATAGAAGAAATCAATATATGTATTCTTTTAAATATTTATAGTGAAATTAAGAACCAAAACCTGTCTTAACCAAATGCACCTTCAGATGCTCCAATCTCATCCATGTAGTTATATGTTGCGAACTTTAGCATAAATTAGGAGTGATGAAGCTGATTTCAAATTTCTACTTCTCTTCATCAACAAGAAGCTCGTTATCTTCACATTAAAACAGTTGCTTTATAAGGAGGAGTAAATTGATAAACTTCGTATTCTTAGTAGTACGGCCACTCTTAGCTTACTGGTTCATCCGCCGTGCTGCGCTTCCAATGCTGCATAGATGCTTTAATGTTTTAATACTCCAGGGTTTCAGGTATTGTTTTGGAGATGTAGAATCTGCCTTCATCCGCTGCAACATCAGAGTCACAAGGTGAGAGGACCTTTAAGCACCTTTTTGAAAATGTAAAATGCAAATTCGTTTCTGTGATCTGTTGCTACATTATTACGTATGCATATGAATTTATGTATGTTCATTTCAGTTCCTTGGAGATGAGTAGGCATCATCCTGAAATGGTTCGAAGTATCTGAGGCTTGTTGGAGGACCAAGAATAGCTGGGAGCATAAAGAAGGAATGATAATTGAAAGCAATCATTGCAATTGGAAGAGCTTTACACATTGTTCAGGGTTCTTCCATGATGCTCATTGTCTCACGCATTGATGGACTAGTAGTGGTCCTCGTGGTCCTCCTTACTGTATGCCAGCGAAGCTAGATAAACCTATATTTATCACCAAATTTTCTGCACTTGCTGCAAATTTTTGCTCTATGTGAGGTACTTCAGATCGGCAGTGGAGAGTAGCATAGATTCATCACATGGAACAACTTTTCAATGCAAGGATTCTGCCTCTTGTTCTCCCATTTTTCTTTTCTTTCTTTTGTTCTCTCTGAATGGAGCAAGAGTTCCATTGGCAAGACAGTATCTCATGCGAGGGTTAATTTTTACACGCGATTCGACCGCAATTGGGGGCGTAATTTTACATATTGAGAATCAACTTTCGGACTTGAGCTTTCTATAAAGTAGTGGTGCGGGTACTGCACTGATTGACTAGAAGTAAACATCCCCACAGCCAGGCTTCTCCCAAATTTCCAGCTACCATGGCCTATGGACCACGTACAATCGTAGCCATTGAAATTCGGGGGATCTGCATGAAATCCACGTCACTGATAGCTGTGATTGGCCCCGATTCTGATTGCACTTTGTCAAGGCAAGAATTTAACCCCGAAATACACGCAGATGTATATACATCAACATCACAGCGGCTCCCGCAGCATATATGGCCAGATAAAATGTCTCGTCCAGAATCAACGAAAAACAGTGCAGTGCGACTTAATGAATGGGCGGTGGCAGAGCAGTTAAGGTCAATGACCGATGGTCGATGGTTTCTCATTCACTAAATGGTAATCATGGTTGTCACTTTTCTGCAGAAAAAAAGAAAGAAAGCACCCTTCAAAAGTGACTTGTCTGCTGAAAAATCAGCACCTTCTTATTAATTTCTTCACAGAAAAAACCATTGTTGTGACTTGTCTGCAGAAAAATCATTAGCACTTATTCTGTCTCTTTTCTTACCCTCCATCCCTCTTAACTAGGAGTGAGCAAGGTTCGAACGGACGATTTCCATCTTAGAACTTGAAACTATTCACTAAGAATCGATTTCAAAAAATTAAAATTGAGAATCGCCCATCAACTCCATAGATCTATCTGAGAACTGATCTGGTTCCCGGATGAATTTACGAAACCGATCTCACTCGCCAAGGAAACAGACGGAAAGATGGAGATGGAGACAAAAATGGAGAGTCGGAGACAATGAGGTGAGCATCGATTGAGAAGAATGAGAGAGAGAGAGAGAGAGAGAGTGAGAATGAGAATGAGAATGAGCATGAGGCAAAAGAGAAAGCGAAAGAAGGTGTTTCTCGGTTCAATGTGAAATTGGAGCGTCGAGCGATTTAGATTTAGTTTAGGGATTTAGCATTTGTCTTTTTTTAAAAAAATAAAAAATATATATTATATTTATTATTAGATTACCTATGTGGTCCGGGCGGGCGGGCGATTCCACACCTGAAACCGGGAAGCGGATCAATACCCACCGGTTCCCAAAAATTGAAACCGGGAATCAGACCAGTTCCCTTAGGAACCATCGGTTCCAAGCAGTCCCCGACGGTCCAGGCGGTTTTCAGTTTTTTTGCACACCCCTACTTTCTACCCACTTCTGCTTGGGTTCATAAGTCTTGAAAGCAGTAGTTTTGCAGGGACCATACTGATTAATTATATGTCTAGAAAGATACGAAATTACTTAATTACCGTGAAATCTTTAATAAAAATGTGTAGTTTCTTACGTCTCAATGGTTGCACACGAATTCATGTGGTTGCGTCGTGTGACAATTTTACTTGATGTGGCACTACATGGCAGATTATCATCGGTGAAACTTGATTGGATACATTAAATATAATGTAACCTAGCATGATTGCAATATGTTACAGCATGTATAACCGTACACATTTATAATTACATGAAAGTAAGTATTTTGCGTTAATTGTATCAGTTAATTATTACTCATTATTATAATATGAAAAACAGTCAATTCCATAATACGTGCATAAAATAGAATTTTGCCAATAAATGTGATTACTAAATGATTAGTGAATATTTGCTTGCGAGGTTTTAATGCTTCCGGTATGTCTGTGGCTAAGAATATAGATGCTTAGGTAATAATATCTTACCACCAGAAGATTTCCACACCTCCCTCGGGAATTGTTGAGAGTACAAGTTCCAATTACAATTGAATTTCGCCCGTGAAAGAGGGGAAGTGATTTTAGCATTTAGGCTCCGTTCGTTTACCCAAAAATATTCTCCTTTTGAAAAATATTTTTTCGAAAGTCATTTTCCTGAAAAATATTTTCCTAAAACATAATTTTCTGGTATTTGACTAAAATCTAAAAAAGTTTCGAAAAATATTTTCTAGTGTTCGGTGACCGCCGATCCGGCGGCATTTGGTGACTGGCAGCGGTGACCAACGATGGCGGCGGTTGGGGGGGTGCGGTCGGTGGCGGGCGGCGGCAGCGGCGACGAACGGCCAACGGCAATGACCAGTGATCAACTTCCTCTCCCAAGAAAAACATTTTACCTCCCATGGGCAATTTTATCGTCACTTTGGAAGAAAATGATTTCCTTTTTGTGAAAAGAGGAAATCATTTTCCTCAAAACAACGAAGGATTTGGGGGTGGGGAAGGAAAATGTTTTTCCACGAAAAATATTTTCCACCCCCGAACACCGGAAAACACGGAAAATATTTTCCGGAAAAATATTTTTCCGGAAACGAATACAGTATTAATTTTTTTGTTCTTTTTTGTACCAGGAATATATGGTGCCACTTTGATCAAAACTGACCATTATGAATACCCATAAAAATAAAAATAAAAACTGACCATTATCAAAATGGTTTAGTTAACGGGTGCTTTGAGATATTTGCATTGGAAAATGACAATTTTTTCTTGATTGGTTGTTAATAAGTTTCCTCGTTGCAGTGGTTCGTACTTCTCAATTCTTCGTCACTTCCTACCACAACAAATACCTATTTTGTACATTTAAAATTAGGAATGTCACGGAGCCATTTGAAGAAACCATGGTAATCTTTTCTCTACCTTTTTATGGTTCTAGCCACTGAATAAGTTATAGAGGAGTCTGTCCATATATGTATAGACGTAATAACAATGTTTTGCTTCTTTCCATATCAAATGCAGTAAATAGACTTGCGATGACAACTTTAAATTTCATTTGCAATGAAATTACATAAAATTTATTTCTTGAAATTCAATTTGACAAATTTCAATTAATGATAATGAAGGTTCATAAAAAGTTCAATCCAATTTGCTAATATGTTAAAAAAATTGCTAATCTGCTTTTAAGAAAAATGATATTTTGTAAAAAATTCGTCTGTAAGGTCCTGAGTTAGAATAAGTGTATAATGATTTCTTTTGATATATTTTCTCTTTTTTTTGTATCTTTTTTTTTGGTCGATTTTTTGTATCTTTTAAATAGCCGACCTTTTGCTACTTTTCGATGGGTTATAATGAAAGTGAATATTAAGGTTGAGGTTTGCGTCTTCTGTTTTTAAGTTTGTTTGCTCCCCTAAATGTAGTGGAGATTTACTCATTTCAACAAGAAGAAAAAGAAATTGACAATTAAGGATTGCACGTTTTACGATACCATAATTATGTAGTTCTCCGTCACTCATATTGACTTTTTCATATGCCGCCTATCTTGACCAAATTAATGGATAGATAGATGGCGTCTAATGAAGAGTAACGTGGAAAGAAAAAGTTGATGTAGATCTTTAGCGAAGATTCCGGAGGTGAATAGAATTTGCCTATATGGACAATAGGCACAAGCATATTTCTTACTTTAGCATCCAATTGGGTTTTAATATTTTGCATTTGAATCTAATGTGGCTGATGCTATGAAGTAGTGTCTTTTCATGGTTAGTGTCTTTGGAGTATAAGTCATCTTTCATAGAATATTGTAGATTACCTTTGCATACTATAGTCAAGTTTCTTTGTGCATTTTCCCCTAATCCATTGATATTAATGGTTTAGGTTTCAAAGCGACTAGGAACAACTTCCGCACCAAGAGAGAAAATAAATATGAATGGAGGGCCCAAAGAGAATAACATTTCCTTTTGCAAAAGTTACACGAAATTATGCTATAACAAAAACCCACTGACCATAACAACAATTTTTCCTTTCAAACACTTCTATTGAAACCAATCAGGGTTCAAAGGTATTAGATGGACAAAATTCATTGACTGCAACAACTACGTTTTGCTAAAGGTAGCATGGATGAGGTATGTTGAGATTTCAAGGTGAGTGGCTGACTAATTTTGTATGGCCAATTGTATACACACTGTTGAGGGTGCTTCCGGGTGGCTCGTGGTTCTGTTTGCTGTATGTAGTGGAGATCATAGCATAAATTAATCAAAAGGAACCACTTTTAATGCAGGGATTTTGCCTCTGCTTTGTCCATGGAGCAGAGAGTTTCATTGGCATAACACTATCTCATCATGCTAGCGGTGACCTTTGGAGTCTCCATGTAATTTCAGAGACTAGTAGTCTCCATTTCAATCCAAACCAGTCAGGTTTCTCACATATCTTCACCCTTATTCCAGCTCCGATTCCAAGAACCAGTGCAATCATAATGATCGAAATTTGCGGGACCTGAGGATCGTCGGTTGTGGTTGATCCGTGAATCGATGGTTGTAGTTGATCTTATCCATGTGGGCCTGGATTGGACCGGGTCCAAGCAAGAATTCCACCCCACAATACACGCTGATGGATATTCACCAGATTGACTCTCATGCGTAGTTGACAAGACAAAGTCTTCTCCGGAGGCAGAAAAGCGCTTCAGTGACTACTAAACTCGAGAAAAATAAAAAGAAAAGGGAAAAAAAGAAAAAGGAATGCGCTTCAACAAGCAATAATTCACTCGACAGTTCCCTTAGCACTGATCCTCCCTCTTGTTTCTTCTTGCCTTGCTGTCATATCTACCTGCTTCCTCGAGCTTTTGAGTCATGAAGCTCGTAAGCATTAGTTTTGGAGGGTTTCAATCATGCCACTTGCTTCTTGGTATTGTTCTTGCTCTGTGTTTCAACCAAGTCTACTCGACCACCAATGAAACAGATAGACTTGCGCTCCTCGCATTTAAGGTCGGCATATCTGGAGATCCTTTCGGCATACTCAACTCATGGAACAATAGCATCGGGTTATGCCAGTGGTATGGCGTTACGTGCGGCCGAAGACACCAAAGGGTCATAGTCTTGGACTTGCAATCACAAAGATTCTCCGGATCAATCTCTCCTCATATTGGGAATCTCAGCTTCCTAAGGAAATTGTTGCTCCAAAACAATAGTCTTGATCATGAAATCCCTCCACAAGTCGGCCAGCTGCGCCGCCTTCGTGTCTTACGACTAGATAACAATTCGTTGGTTGGTGAAATTCCAAAAAACATATCGGGTTGCTCTAACCTTGTCAGCCTCATCCTTCAAGCCAACCAACTAATTGGAGAAATTCCTACGGAGCTCGGTTCATTGCCAAAGCTACAGGACTTCATTTTTTCTGCTAATAATCTTATCGGGAGTGTGCCTTCCTTCATTGGGAACTTGTCTTCGTTGAAACTCCTTTATTTATCCCAGAACAACTTGGGTGGACGCATTCCTCAAGTTCTAGGACACCTGACAAACTTGCAAGTCATTTCCCTTGGACGAAACAGATTGTCAGGTACAATTCCTTCTTCATTATTCAATCTCTCTTCGGTAACCTTGTTTTCTCTTGGATACAACCAAATACAGGGGACTCTTCCTGCACACCTATGCCTGAAACTCCCAAATCTTAACATTTTTGCCATTTCAATGAACCAACTAGAGGGCCCGATTCCTCTCATGGTATCGAATTGCACAAAGCTAGGTGTGCTTCAAGTTAGTTTGAACGGATTTTCCGGAAGAGTACCTTCTTTGGAAAATTTGTATGAGATTACTAGGCTTCAAATCTCTGTTAATCAGCTTGGAAGTGGAAAACCGGAAGACTTGAGCTTCCTTTGCTCGTTAACTAACAAGACCAAATTAAGGTTCGTAGCTATTAGCCAAAACAAGTTTGGTGGTGTGATGCCTAAATGCATAGGTAATTTATCCACCACGCTCAGAGATTTTGTTGTAGACAATAATCAAATATCTGGTGAGATTCCAAAAGAAGTTGGGAATTTAGTCAATCTAGAATCATTGCTTATGAATATGAACGAGTTTTCAAGTGTTATCCCCTCAAATTTGGGGAATCTGCAAAATCTAGCGATGTTGAAGTTAAGCTATAACAACCTCAGAGGGACTATCCCATCTTTTTTGGGAAATTTGACGAAGTTGATTCAACTACATCTTGGAGAGAACAACTTTCATGGGCAAATTCCTTCACATATATCAAACTGTCGGTCTCTTGATATGCTTGATCTATCTAATAACAATCTTAGTGGTGCCATACCTCCACAGCTTGTTGGTCTCTCATCATTAGCTATCATGCTGGACTTGTCTCGTAACCACCTTATTGGAGCTCTACCTATAGAAGTTGGCAACTTGAGAACTTTGACTATGTTGGACATCTCGGACAACTTGCTGGTAGGTGAGATCCCAAGTAGTTTAGGTGATTGCACTGCATTAACATCACTAAGGATGGGTGGTAACTTCTTCCATGGGTTGATTCCTCAATCAATCAGATTGTTAGGAGGCATTGAAGAACTAGATCTTTCACGCAACAATTTGTCAGGCCAGATTCCAGAATTCTTAACTGTATTTCGTTCCTTAGTACTTCTGAATTTATCGTACAATAACTTTGAAGGCATGCTACCACGCGAAGGAGTCTTTAAAAATGCCACAAGTACTTCTATTATTGGAAACAATGGACTCTGCGGCGGACTTCCAGAATTTCACCTCCCCAACTGCATCACCAAAAGCGAGAGAAAAAAGATCAACATTGTGATACTATCGACTTCTATTATTTTTGGAGTTCTTGGAATATCTCTTATTCTGGTTTTTATATGTCTTTGTTGGTTGAAGAAGAAAGTAAATGAACCAGTTTCAAGTTCTATGGGTAATTCACGTCCAAACGTATCTTATGGAACACTTTTAAAAGCAACCAACGGTTTTTCTTCAATGAATTTAATCGGTGTTGGAAGCTTTGCATCTGTTTACAAGGGGATACTTGAGGATGATGGAACTGTTGTTGCCGTGAAGGTGCTTCATTTAGCTTGTCATGGTGCTCTGAAGAGCTTCATAGTTGAGTGCGAGGCATTAAAGAACATCAAACATCGAAATCTTTTGAAGATATTGACAGTTTGCTCAAGTAGTGATTATCAAGGAAATGATTTTAAGGCCCTAGTCTATCAATTCATGTCCAATGGAAGCCTAGAACGGTGGCTACACCCAAACACAACATCATCTCATGGAAATGAGCTTCCAAAAAAGTTGAATTTCATTCAAAGGATTAATATTGGTATTGGTATTGCTTCTGCATTAGATTATCTTCATCACCAGTGCCACATCCCCATCATTCATTGTGATCTAAAGCCAAGCAATATCCTCTTAGATGCTGAGATGGTCGCTCATGTTGGCGATTTTGGATTAGCGAAATTCCTTCTTGGATCATCTCTTGATATTGTAGCTAATCAGATGAGTTCGGTGGGTCTTAGAGGGACAATTGGTTATGCTCCACCAGGTCTCTCTCTCTCTCTCTCTCTCTCTCTCTCTCTCTCTCTCTCTCTCTCTCTCTCTCTCTCTCTCTCTCTCTCTCTCTCAAACCAAGAAAATTTATTTTCCTAAAAGTTATTGATGGGTCTTCCTGGAGAAGTTTGGTAGCTAATGTTAACTCTTATAATCTTATGCACATTACGTTCTAATTTGATGATCTACACTCCAATTTGACCTACATTAGGATCTAAATGTGTGGCAGAATATGCAATGGGATGCGAGGTCTCAAGAGAAGGCGATGTCTATAGTTACGGTATCCTTTTATTGGAGATGTTCACAGGGTTGAGTCCCATCGATAACACATTCCGAGACAATTTAACTCTTCATAGTTTTGTCATGGAAGCTTTGCCGAATCGAGTGCTTGAAATTACGGACAATGTACTGCTTCAAGAAAGAAAGAGCCATGTAGGCATCTATAGTCCTCAGCATTTGCCTTCCGAAAACAATGGCATATTTCAAGAATGTTTGGTCATGGTGTATAATATTGGAGTTGCTTGTTCGTACGAAGTGCCCAGAAGACGAATGAGTATTGGCGAAGTTGCAAATCAGTTGCATCAGATTAGGGAGAAACTCTTGGCACTGGGTTTACATGGAGAAGATGATGTTCTAACTGCTTCCATTTAGCTGTTATACATTCAACGTTGTTTATGCAAGCAGAATCGGACAGGTGAAATCTATAATTGAAGAGAGAACTCATTCTCTTTTCCTTAAGATAATAGTTGATCATTATTCCCCATATGTATTTGCACGTATTCAAATGGTGCACACAGAATCTTGAGTACTGTCGATTTACTTAAAAACTATATTTTGGTGCCCTAGTTTTTTAAAATGAATCCAGAGTAAATTGCATTCCATCTTTTGTTCTTTTCATTTGTATGATGCACATTAAGACGAATTGCACTCAATTAGCTATTGTTAATCTTATTAAAAGGAGAGCTTGGTTTCTACATATTGACTAGGAATGGCTGGCCACTTTGTTTCGAAATAATCCAATGTCAGGAATTGATCTATGTTCCTAAAGCTATGTTCAATCAGTGCAGGCAATATTGCTGCTCTAGTGGGTGAATAAGGATGTATAGCTCTCGGATTTAACATTCTAGCATGTGGTAATTGGAGGACACGTATCGACGCTAGATGTGTGGAGGAGGAATTATCCGAGAATGCTTCAGTAGAATAATGTAACTTGTGTGTATTGGATGTTTCTGAGGTGCAAGTGCGAATTCTGCAGCATTGCTATTTCTGATGTTTACTACTATCGTTTCTTGTATTTTCACTTTTTAATAAAGTTACTAGTAAATCGCCTTTTTTTTCTTTTTTGGAAAAGCACCCAATCTGCATAAAAATTATTATAGACATATAGACAGTCACTTTTTTTTCTATGGAGATTCGTAAATCACATAGATAAGCAACTTTCATAGGTAGAAATTACGAACTACATCAAGAAATTACTAGCAACTAATATGCTCAAACTACTCGAAATTACTTAGCATGGACAAATTACTAAATTTAAACATTTTGAAAGCGGCGTTACGTTTCATCATGACAAAATTACTAGTCATGATGTGCACACACCTGCTTTCCATGGTGAAAAGTTACTAACAATGTTAAAAGACTGACTTAGTATAATTTTGTTTTGCCAGAGCAACACTCTGAGTTCACCACTTACCAAAATCACTTACCTAATTTTCATATCAAAATTATTTTTCATGTGGAGAAATGATCTACTATTAATGGACGGAAGTCAATTTTCCTCTTACAGAGCCACTACTCACATTGAAATATAATTAGTTATTAATACATACATACATGCCTTACAATGTTGTCTCCAATTGATGACCAGCTTCACGAGTCAACAATGAAATGATTTTAACTGATAAGCTGTTGTTAGTCAAGTGATATTTATTAATGACAATGACCAGCTAATCAATCACACTTGATCGTCAGTCTTCAATTAATATACTAAAATGGGGGACATTAGGAATTTGGGGGCATTAGTTGACTTCCAACTCAACATCTGGAAAGCCATCTAGATGAGTCCATCATCGATCCCTTGCTACATGCATTCGCATAGACACAGGTCAAAGAACCTATGCTATGTATGCCAACATCTCGACCAATCAAGCTTATAGCATTTAAACATGCGCAAGTATGCGGGAAAAAGTGCCAAAAAAGTCCTAAACTTTTTCTATTTGTATCAATTTAGTCCTAAACCTTTTTTTAGTGTCAATTCTATCATAAACCTTTTCTATTTGTGCCAATTTAGTCCTAAACCTTTTTTTGGTGCCAATTCAGTCCGAAATCTTTTACATTGATGCCAATTTGGTCTTAAACCTTTGTTTGATGCCAATACAATTCTAAACCTTTTGTATTGGTGCCAATTCAATCCTAAACATTTTTATCTTTATGCCAATTCAGGCCTTCCGGTCAATTTTGATCGGATTTTGCTAACGTGGACGTCGGTTGACCGGCGGCCAGTCACTAGCACTAACGTGGACGACTTTTAATAATATTTTAATATTTTTTTGATTTTGATTTTGATTTTTTTCTCTTTTTTTTCCCTTCCCTCCCCTCCCTCCTTCCTCCAGCCGGTCGCCAGACCGGCAACTGGCCAAAGGCTAATGAGACCTCACCAAATTTGGCAAGGTCGTGCCTCGCCTAGTCGCCAGCAAGGGCGAGCCTCGCCGGCCTGTGGCCAGTCGCCGGTTTGGCAACCAACTAGAGAAAGGAGGGAGGAAAAAAAGAAGAAGAAAAGAATAAATAAATAAATAAATATTCAAAAAATATTAAAATATTATTTAAAGTTGTTCACGTCATCGCCGGTGACCAGTCGGCATCCACATTAGCAAAATCTAGCCAAAATTAGCCGGAAAGATTGAATTAGCACAAAAACAAAAAGGTTTAGGACTGAATTGGCACAAAAAAATTGTTTAGGATTAAATTGGCACCAAAAAAAGGTTTAGCACTAAGTTGGTACTAATACAAAAGATTTAGGACTTTTTTTTATACTTTTTCCCAAGTATGCGTGGAGACAAAAATTGAGCTACTAATAGGAACATCACATATGCTTCATAGCATTCTTGTAGCTTTACATGTCTTCTCCTATCTTCGTTCACCTTTTGGAGATAATCACTGCCAATGTTTCATCATCATCTTCATATAATGATACGATATGCTGCAAGAACTCCTGTATCGCTCGATTTCCTTGAGATACACTCTTTGAATTCTGTTTCTCTTCATTCCGATGGACACATTCTCTTGGCGCAGCGTCTTTCGACCTTCAAAGCGCAATTATCCTGAAAGAAATGAAACGGACCACAAAAGCAAAGAAAAGAACGGCCGAACCATATATATATATTGATAACCCAGGGAACCCCCGCACGACCGATAGCCGGGGAGTAAACCCTGGGGGCGACACGGCCGAACCATATATTAATCAGGTGAGAGCACTAAAAAGTTGGCTAAACAAAAGATTAAACTAAAATAATGTGTTATCTCTTTGTAGCAAGCCAAACTTCCGTGGAAAAGGAGAGTGAGTGAGCCCTCGAAGAAGTGGATCCAAAAATGAGAGTGAGTGGGCTGGTGTCACCGTGCATTAATCACAGTAGAACCCCTCTCCTTATAAATCTCTCCTTAATTTGAATCAGCACGTATCATATCTTTTCATATATATCTCTTGTTTCTTCTTGCCTGGCTTCCATATCTTCCCGCTTTCCCTTTGAGTCATGAAACTTGTAAGCATTAAGATTTGCAGAGTCACCATTTTGCAACTTGCTGCTCCGTTTTGTTCTTGCACTGTGCTTTAACCAAGCACTCTGCCACAAACGAAACCCACAATCTCTTTACATAATAACAATGTTTTTCTTTTTTCCATATCAAATGCAGAAAAGAGACTTCCGATGACAACTTTATTTTTCATTTGCAATGAAATCACATAAAAAATTTTCTTGAAATTTGATTTGACAAATTTCAATCAATGATAATGAAGGTTCATAAAAAGTTCAATCTAAATAGCTAATCTGTTATAAAAAAAATGTTATTTTGTAAAAAATTCGTGTCTGCAAGGTCCTAAGGTAGAATAATTGTATAATGCTTTCTTTTGATAGATTTTCTCTTTTTTGTATCTTTTAAATGACCGACTTTTTGCTACTTTTTCGATGGGTTATAATGAAAGTGAATATTAAGGTTGAGGTATGTGTCTTCTGTTTTTAAGGTTTCTTTTTCCCCTAATGTAACGGAGATTTACTCATTTTGACAAGAGAAAAACGAAATTGACAATTAACAATCGTACGTTTTACGATACCATAATTATGTAGTTCTCTATCAACTGATATTGACATTTTCACGTGGTGCCTATCTTGACCAAATTAATGGATATATAGATGGCGTCTAATGAAGCGTAACGTGGAAAGAAAAAGTTGATGTCGATCTTAGTGAAGATTCCGGAGGTGAATAGAATTTGCCTTTATGGACAATAATAGACACAAGCATATTTCTTACTTTAGCATCCAATTGGGTTTTAATATTTTGCATTTGAATCTAATGTGGCTGATGCTATGAATTGGTGTCTTTTCACGGTTAGTTTCTTTGGAGTATAAGTCATCTTTCATAGAATATTGTAGATTACCTTTGCATACTATAGTCAACTTTCTTTGTGCATTTTCCCTTAATCCATTGATATTAAAGGGTTAGGTTTCAAAGCGACTAGGAACAACTTCTGCACCAGAGAGAGAAAATTATGTGAATGCACGGCCCAAAGAGAATTAACATTTTATTTGCAAAAGTTACACAAACTACGCTATAATAACGAAAACCCACTGACCATAACAACAGTTTTTTCTTTCGAACACTTCTATTGAAACCAATCAGGGTTCAAAGGTATTAATAAATGGACGGAAGTCATTGACTGTACCGACTACGTTTTGCTAAAGGCAGCATGGATGAGGTATGTTGAGATTCCAAGGGGAGTGGCTGACTAATCTTGTATGACCAAATTGTATACACACTGTTGTCGGTGCTTCCGGGTGGCTCGTGGTTCTGTTTGCTGTATGTTGTGGAGATCATAGCAATAATTAATCAAAAGGAACCGTTTATAATGCTGCGATTTTGCCTCGGCTTTGTTCATGGAGCAGAGAGTTTCATTGGCACAACACTATCTCATCATGCAAGTGGTGACCTTTGGACTCTCCGTGTAATTTCACAGATTAGTAGTCTCCATTTCAATCCAAATCAGTCAGGTTTCTCACATATCTTCACCCTTAATACAGGGAATACTTCCTGCTCGGATTCCATGAACCACGCGCAGTCATAATCATCGGAATTTATGAGACCTTTGGATTGACGACTTTAAATAATCCGCGAATGAACAGTTGTAATTGATCCTATCCATGTGGGCCTGGATTGGACCGGGTTCAAGCAAGAATTCTGGCCCACGATACACGCTGATGGATATTTATCATATTGAGTCTCGTGTGTATATGACAAGACAAAGTCTTCTCCGGAGGCAGAAAAGGAGAAAATATTGGGTGGTCCCGGCGCTCCACGTCAGCTGATCCCCAACCACTCACGAAGAGCCACATGGAGCCACGTGGATGTGTGGGACCGGCTGTCAAGGAACTAATTTATGTAGAGGTGTTGATGGGTCGGGTCGGGTCGAGCTTTCATGATACCCGACTCGACCCGAAAACAATAGGGTTGCGCTTGACCCGCCAAGACCCGGCCCAAGACCCTGTTCAGCATACACCCCAAGGGCCGGGTCGGGCCAATCCGAGCCGGGTCGGGTTTCGGGTTTTTTTCTCTTCAAACACACACGCACACCTTTCTCCCACTCTCTTTCCTCCTCCTCTTCGTCTTCTTCACCGTTTCTCTCTCTCTAGTTGCAAACAATTTGCAAAGACCAGAGAGAGAGAGAGAGAGAGAGAGAGAGAGAGATGAATTTGTTCAGCAACGGCATATGAAAACAGGGGCGGCAATCGGGTGCGGCCACCAAGAGCAGTGAATGTGGCGGTAGCGACGGCGACGGCGGGGACGGCGGCTCTCCTGCAACTAAGGGAAAACGGAGAAGAACTGAGACGAAGAGCGCCGGGTTTGAACGAAGAAGAAGAATTGAGACGAAGAGCAGAGCTTTGGATCGAATTGATTTGCTCTTTTGCTCTGGGTTTCGAAAACGCGAATCCTCTCTTCTTGTGCTCACCCTGGGCTCTCCCTTTGCCCCCCCTCCCCCCGTGCTCTCTTTTGCTCTGGGTTTCGAAAACGCGGATCCCCTTGCCATCGGAGGAGTCGAGCTCCGGCGGATCGAAGGTCGAGGGACGGGTGGCGCCAATCGAGAACTCGGGGGCCTCGAGCTCGAAGCTGCTGCGATTCGTCTTCTTCACCGTTTCTCTCTCTCTAGTTGCAGACAATTCGCAGAGACGAGAGAGAGAGAGATGAATTCGGGAGGACATGACCCTGTCGGCGGAAGCGGAGAGATCTAAGCAAGCGAGCGAACAAGCGAGCTCCGGCGAGACGGCGATGGAGACGTTCAATTTCGTCGCTGATAGACTTAGGTAGCGAATGATAACCATTCTGTTCCGGAATGAGTTCCTGAATCAGAAATAGATTTTTCTATTTCTGGTTCCTATATGAGTTTCTGAGAAAAAAAACCCGTTTGATAATGACACAAAATTTCTATTTCCTGAAATAGAAACCCGTTTGATAAACAACAGAAAATTCTATTTCCAGGAACAAAAATCCATTATTTTAGAAATGGAATAAAAATAATAAAAAATCTGAAAAATTCATAAAAATCTTTAAAAAAATTGAGAAAATCCCAAAAAATTGAAAAATTCCAGAAAAAATCATCAAAATCTCGAGAAAATAAAAAAAAATTTAGATTCGGGAAAATAGGAAGTTTGTTGAATTTTTTCAAAAAAAATCAAGAAATCAAAAATTTCAAAACTTCACAGAATTGCTTAGAATACCTGTGGCCACTCACTTTTAGTGAAATTTAAATTTTTTTAGGTGCAAAAAAAAACAAAAAATCAAAAATTTCAAAACTTCACAAAATGACTGACAATACCTCTAGCCACCCACTTTGAGTAAAATTTAATTTTTTTTAGATGCCCAAATGGTATTTGTTTTTTATTTTTTTTTGTTTCTAAAGAAAATTAAATTTCACTCAAAGTGGATGGCCACATACATTCTAAGCCACTCTGTGAAGTTTTAAAAATTTTTCTTTTTTGCTTATTTTTATTTTTTTTCGACACCTAAAAAAATTAAATTTCACTCAAAGTGGGTGGTCACATGTATTCTAAGCAATTATGTAAAGTTTTTTATTTTTTATTTTTTTATTTTTTTCGGCACATAAAAAAATTAAAATTTCGCTTAAAGTGGATGGCCACAGGTATTCTAAGTCTTTTGTGAAGTTTTGAGATTTTTTAATTTTTTAAAATTTTTTTTGGCACCTAAAAAAATAAAATTTCGCTCAAAGTGGGTGGCCAAAGGTATTTTAAGCCATTATGTAAAGTTTTGAAATTTTTACTTTTTTGCTTACTTTTATTTTTTTTGGCATATAAAAAAATTTAAATTTCAGTCAAAGTGAGTGGCCACAGGTATTTTAAGCTATTCTGTGAAGTTTTGAAATTTTTTATTTTTTAAAATTTTTTTCAGCACCTAAAAAAATTTAAATTTCACTCAAAGTGGATGGCCACAACTATTCTAAGCCATTCTGTGAAGTTTTGAAATTTTTGATTTTTTGCTTTTTTTTATTTTTTTCGGCACCTAAAAAAATAAAATTTCGCTCAAATTGGGTGGCCACAGGTATTCTAAGATATTTTGTGAAGTTTTTAAATTTTAGAATTTATTATTATTTATTATTATTTTTTTGGCAACTAAAAAAATTAAATTTTGCTCAAAGTGGGTGACTATAGGTTTTCTAAGCTATTTTGTGAAATTTTGAAATTTTTTTATTTTTTATTTTTTATTTTATTTTTTTCGGTGCCTAACAAAATTTAAATTTCGCTGAAAGTGGGTAGCCACAGATTCTAAACCATTTTGTTAAGTTTTGAAATTTTTGATTTTTTACTTTTTTTCTCACCTCAAAAATCGTGACTTCCATATGAAGAAAATGAATTCCTCAGAAATGGTTCTCACTTTTGTTCCAGAAATGAAAAACCAACTTTTTTTTTTGTTCTCATTTCTGGTTTCAGAATCAGTTTTGAAAGCAAACTTGTCCCGAAAATAGAAAAATGAAATTGCGTTACCAAATGGGTTTCTGGTCCAAAATTGATTATGGGAGCAAAAAACTAGTTCTGGGCAAAACCAGAATGGTTTTCATGCAGCACCTTAGGGTTTTTCATCCCGCTCTACGCGTAGAGAGGGGAGGGAGAATGGGAGAGGAACTGAGAGAGGGAGATGGCTCAGATGGGTCGGCCCAGAGTCTCAATGAATTGGCCCGATTTTACTCCCAACCCTGTGATACCTCAAATTTTAGGGCCAAATTGAGGCCCGACCCTAAAATACTCCAAATTTTAGGGCCGAATCGGGCCGGGGCGGTCTGGGCCGGGCCAGTCCGAATTTCGTTGACCCCCCTAAATTTATGCACAAAAAATAAATTTCTTTCTCTTGCTAGCCTGCACACACTAGCCATAGCCCCTGCACTCTCTTCTTTAACTTTGTAGACAAATTTCTTTCTTTTGTATTCTCTCTCCCTTCCTCCCAGCGTCTCTCTCTAGAAAATGCTTTCAAAAATTGAATCTCTTTCTTGGCTCTTAGATTTGTTACTCTGTTCACCTCGCCCGCTCGAAAGGGAGTGAGGCAAAGGATAAGGGACGGATGACCGCCCTTGACATATGAGTTTGGGAGCAGGTTGGGAGATGGCATTTTTTTTCTTTGGTTGAAGGAGGCAGCTCCCAAGGCGAGAAGGCCGTTGCTGCTGCTGCCAAGCCCAAAGCAGCTGCAAAGCTGAAAGCTATGGCCGGTGTGAAGAGAAAGGCGGCCAAGAAGATGAAGTTGAAGCCCGCGACGAAGGCGGTGAATACTTCTGCGAAGGTGACGCCCGGGAAGAAAGCTATGGAGAAGGTTGCCGCCGCGAAGCTGAAGAAGACGCCGATGAAGAAGCCGAAGAGCATGAAGACGCCGATAAAGAAAACCAAGAAGTGAGTCGGAGTTGTATTCTTTACTAGCGTGAGGCAGAGGACGAGGGGTGGGTGACTATCCTCAACAAGAGCTTCGGGTTCTTAAAGTTCTTCTCGATCAATGCAACTCTTGCCACACCGTCCAGATGGAAATCATGACCAAAGCTTTTATCTGTAATTGGAAATTTTCATCGAATAAAGAACATTGATGTCCATGCGGAGTTCCATTTTTTAGCATCTTGTCACTACGCCTGGTAAGTTCTTCCCATTCACAAACGCAAGTGCGCCACTAAATGCGCATTTTCTTATTGGGAGACTCGAGTGGAGCTGAATGGGACATCATCTGGCTAGGACCTTGAGGAGAGGTTCTTTGGCGTTAAAGTAGGAAGGAAGTCGAAGACGAGAAAGATGAGGAAATGATCATATGACGGATATTCATCGACTCTCGTGGCTTTTGGCTTTGCAGCTGCATTGGGCTTGGCGTCAGCAGCGGCCTTCTCGCCTTGGGAGCTGTCACCTTTGACCAAAGAAAAAAAAGAAAAAATCACCAAAAATCCCAAACTTTACCCCATGTGATACATTTACCCCGAACTTTTTTTTGTGACATCAAAAACCCAAAACTTTCGTATTTGTAACACATTTACCCCAATATACATTATTCATAGGTATTTTTGTCTTTTTCGCTTTTTTTTTTTTACTTTTTTTTCTTTCCGGCGAGGGGGGCCTCGCCAGCGTTGGGCGAGGGCCGCCCTCTCCTGGGCGAGCGAGGGCGAGCCTCGCCGGCGTCGGGCGAGGCTCACCCTCGCTCGGCAAGAGGGTGCGCTCGACGCTGGAGACGAGAAGGAGGGTGGTCTAGCAACTGATGGCGCGGCGGCCCACGAAGCCGAAGCTCCAAAGGAAGGAGAGGGTGGGGCAAAGTTGGACGTCGACTCTACAGACCAAGATGCGGGGGCAGCGGAGGATGGACTTCTGGAGGTCGAGAGCGAGGGCGAGGCTCGCCCGACGCCGGCGAGGCTCGCCCTCGCCAGATCTAGGCGAGGGCGAGCCTCGCCGGCGTCGGGCAAGGCTCACCTTCGCTCGCCCAGGCGAGGCTCGCCCTCGCCAGATCCAGGCGAGGCTCGCCCTCGCTCGCCCAGGCGAGGGCGGTCCTCGCCCGACGCCGGCGAGGGCCACCCTCGCTCGACGCCAGCGAGGGCCGCCCTCACTCGGCGCCGGCAAGGCCCCCCTCGCCGGAAAAGAAAAAAAAGTAAAAAAAAAAAAAAAGAAAAAGCGGAAAAGACGAACAATGTACATTGGGGTAAATGTGTCACAAATAAGAAAGTTTAAGGTTTTTCGTGTCACAAAAAAAAGTTCGGGTTAAATGTGTGACAGAGAATAAAGTTTGGGGTTTTCGGTAGTCTTTTCCCAAGAAAAAAATGCCCTCTCCCAACCTTGCCCCCTGCGGTCACCCGCCCCTTAGCCTTTGCCTCACTCCCTTTCGGGCAAGCCAGGTGAGCGGAGTAGCAAATCTGAGAGCCAAGAAAGAGATTCAAATTTTGAAAGCATTTTCTACAAAGAGACGCTGGGAAGAAAGTAGAGAAAATACAGAAGAAAGAAATTTGTGTGCAGAATTAAATGAGAGAGAGCGCAGGGCGCTATGGCTAGTGTGTGCAGACTAGCAAGAGAGAGAAATTTATTTTTTGTGCATAAATTAGCTCATTGGCAGCCAACCCCACACATCCATGTGGCTCTTTGTGAGTGGTTGGAGACCACGCCGACATCGAGTGCCAGGACCACTCAATATTTTTCAATGACAACTAAGTCAAGAAAAATAACACTACAAAAAAACTGCTTTTTTCCGACGAAATTTCCAACGAAAAATTTGGAAAAATTCGTTGGAAAATGAATTTCCAACGAATTTTTCAACGAAAAAAAATTCGTTGGTAATAGGTCGTTGGAAATTTTTCCAACGAAAACTTCAATTTTTGTTGGAAATTTGCGACGAATTTTATTTCGTTAGAAAACTCGTGGCTAAATTCATTGGAAAAATTACAAAAAAAAAATTTTTGGTCGAAAAATCGGTCAAAATTTTTTTCCAACAAAAAAGTTTTCGTTGGAAAAATTACAAAAAAGAAATTTTTGGTCAAAAATCGTGGAAATTTTTTTTCCAACGAAAAATTTTTCATTGGAAAAATTAAAAAAAAATTTTGTTCGAAAAATCGTGGAAATTTTTTTCCAACGAAAATTTTTTTTTCCAAATTTTTTTTTCTGATTTTTTTTTCGAAATTTTTTTTTTGAATTTTTTTTTTCGGAAATTTTATTTCGAAAAATCGCCCTCGCCTCGTCGCCGGCGAGGGCGAGCATTGTCGCCGGCGAGCTCGAGCTCGCTCGCCATGGCGAGCTCGGCCCTCGCCATGGCCGACGAGGCTTGGTGGTGTCGGGGGCGGCCCATGGTGGCCTCGGGGGCGTCGGGGGCATTGGGGGCGTCGGGGGCGTCGGGGGCGGCCCTGGATGGTCGCGGCGGCGCCTTTGGGGAGGGAGCTGACATCGCGAAGGAGGAGGGGGGGCAGCGGGGGAGGAGGCGGAGGGGGAGACAGAGGGAGAAGGAGAAGGGGGCAGTGGGGGAGGAGGCGGAGGGGGAGACAGAGGGAGAAGGAGAAGGGGGCAGCGGGGGAGGAGGCGGAGGGGGCGAGAGAGGGAGAAGGAGAGAGAGAGAGAGAGAAGAGAGAGAGAGAATGAATTTTGAAATTGAACGAGCGCGAAAATGTAGTAAGGTTTTTCGTTGCAAAATTCATTGGAAAATTGTACACACTAAAATAATTGCAGTAAAATTAAAATTTGTTGGAAATTTCCCACGAATTTTCCAACGAAAATTGTACACTCTGAAATAATTGCCCAGGAAATTAAAATTCGTTGGATAATTCGTTGGAAATTTCCAACGAATTTTCCCACGAATATAAAAAATGCCGAACAGTACTGGGTTTTTTTGAATTCGTTGGAAAATTCGTTGGAAATTTCCAATGAAAACTTTTTCGTTGGAGTTTTCCAACGAATTTTCCAACGAAAATTGTAAACTATGAAACAATTGCCGAAAATTGAAATTCGTTGGAAATTTCATTGGAAATTTCCAACCAAATTTTCCAACAAATATAAAAATTTTCGAATAAAATTAATGTTTTTTTAAAATAGTTGGAAATTTCGTTGGAAATTTCCAAAGAAACTATGAAAAAATTGCCGCAAATTGAAATTCGATGGAAATTTCGTTGGAAATTTCCAACGAAAATAAAAAATGTCGAATAAAATTAATTTTTTTAAAATCGTTGGAAAATTCGTTGGAAATTTCCAACGAAACATTTTTCATTGGAAATTTCCAACGAAAATAAAAAATGTCGAATAAAATTAATTTTTTTTAAATCGTTGGAAAATTCGTTGGAAATTTCCAACGAAACATTTTTCATTGGAAATTTCCAACGAATTTTCCAACGAAAATTGTACACTACGAAAAAATTGCCGAAAATTAAAATTCGTTGGAAATTTCCAACAAAATTTCCAACGAATATAAAAAATGTCGAATAAAATTAATTTTGTTTTAAATCATCGCAAAATTCGTTGAAAATTTCCAACGAATTTTGCGACGAAAACATTTTCGTTGGAAATTTCCAACGAATTTTGCCATTCGTTGGAAAATTTGTCGCAAATTTGCGACGAAAATTTTTCGTTGGAAAATTTTCGTGGCAAAAATCTGTTTTTTTTGTAGTGGATGCTACCAGCTAATTGATATCTCTCGACGATCTATGTACCAATCCGTCCCCACGAGCTCTTCCCCCCGAAAACCTTGCCATCCTTGACAAAGTTTCTTAGAGTCGGTTTCTCTCCCTCCCTTGCGACCTCCAAGACTGCCTCGCCTACCTAATCAAATTGACCTGTGATTACATGGGTTTCAATTTAAACTGTGGGTTAAACTAGACATGGCCACGGTTCAGGAACCGCCGGTTCCGGTTCGTGGCCACGTATGAACCGGCGGTTCCGAGCCGGTTCCGGTTCCGGCCGGTTCCGGTTCGCAATTTAAAAATTAATAAAATAAAAATTATAGATCTGGTGACTCTGGTCGGCTGGTCCTCCGTCGATTACCGCTCGGGTTTCGTGGCCTTGGCCACGGCAGCGGAGGCGAGGTTCAAGAAGGTGCGGAGATGAAGCGGGGGACGGGGGCAGCGACAAGGGGGAGAAGGAGGGGGTCGAGAGGGGGATGGGGACAGGGAGGAGGAGCAGGCCAGCAGGGGGTCCTCCTCCCCTGGCGTCGGGAGGAGGGGAGGAGGAGGGGGCGTCGGCGTTGGCAGCTGCGGCCATGGGTGGCGACGGCAGCGGCGAGGGTCAGATTTGGGAGACGGGGGGCGGGCGAAGGAGAAAAGGGGAGGAGGCGCAGGGTAGCGAGGGGGAAGGAGGAGGGGGCGTCGGCGTCGGCGGCTGCGGCCATGGGCGGGGGCGGGGGCGACGGCAGCGGCGGGGGAAATCAGATCTAAGAAGACGGGGCGGGCGGAGGAGAAGAGGAAGAAGGAGAAGGAGAAGGAGAAGGAGAAGGAGAAGGAGAAGATGCAGAGAGCACGTGGGTGAGAGAGAGAGAGAGAGGAGAGAGGAGAGAGGAGAGAGGTATTGGCAGCAGGCCTGCACCTGCAGGCTCCTGCCACTTCTACTGTTCTACACCTTTTTTTTTTTGGGTGGAACCGGGCCCGGAACCGCCGGTTCCGGGCCAGTTCCAAATTTTATGGAACCGGAACCGTGACCGTAGGTCACGGGCCGGTTCCGGTTCCGAACCGCGAGCCCGGTCAACGGGCCGGGCCCGGGTTTGACCGGGCCGGTTCCTGGCCGGTTCCGGGCCAAAACCGGCCCGTGGCCACCTCTAGGTTAAACTAATAAATGGTCACGACTTCACCTTATTAGTTAGAATAGAAATAAGAAAAAAATTAAGAAGAAGCAGAGATAAAGCACACAGTTGATATCTAAAGAGGAGGAGGAGGAGATGATGATGATGATCTCTAAATTTTATCACAATACACAGAATCAAGATGTCACCTGACTCCCACCCTCAGATATGTTTCCCTCTTCTTTTTGTAACTATTCTGAAAATTGATTTGCTGATCTCTCTTTGCTTTGTTTGTGTTCACTGCCTCTATTTATTGAGTGCAAGAACTGCAAACCCTTGCCGCTTAATTCTTGAAAAAATGACCTCGATACTAACTCGTTGAAATAATTGAGACCTGTCTTCCAGAGGTTCTGTCCTTTGCTTCCGTCCACCAAGCCCTTCACCATCCACCAGTGGATCAACTCATCTCTTTCTATTTCGTAATCCTTGGGAAAGATCACGCAGTAAGCAAAACATCTCTTCAGATGAAATGGGAGATGGAGATAGCTGAGTTTCAAAGAGGGAAGGAACTTGTTTCTCTCTGTTGGTGGAATTCAAATGGCGTTAGCTTAAATATTACAACAATACGGAATTACAAAGAAAGAAATTGCAATAACAAAATTGGAATCGATACAATCGAATACCGAGGCCTGTGTTCGACACAGTTTCCTTAAAACAGATTCGTTCCCTCCCGCACGCGATTGAGGTTTTGCGAACGGCTGTCTCCCAGGATACAACGGCTAACAGCGAAGAAGAGATCGCGGCACTTCCAAGCTTCCGGCGAACTTGAACAAACTCGAAAACGAACACTATCGAAAACAATGCAAATGCAGAGAACAATTTTTCAGAAGGAAAAAGGAGAGAACGTTTTTCTAGAAGGAAAACAGCGAACCGTTTTCCAGAAGGAAAGCTGCGAACGTTTTTTCAGTAGCTGTGTAGTGCAGAACTGAAAGAATGATTTCGATTAAATAGAACTGAGGGGAGAGTTATTCGGGAATAATAACGGGCGATTAAATCTGCCATCAATGTAACGGGTAATTAAATCAGCCGTTACAAAATCAATACGCGTCAGAAATAACGGCCAATTAAATCAGCCGTTACAAAATCAATTCGCGTATGGAATAACGGCCGATTAATTCCGTCGTTACAAAATCAATTCCGTAACAGCTTGCCGTTACAAAATTAACGCACCATTAATCACACGTTACAAATCCGTAACAGTTTGAATCGGAAAAATTAAATCAGAAGGCTAGCAAAATTGGGCCCGTCGCGAGGCCCATTTGTCGGTCCTGCAATCGTGTACGCAGGATGCGCGCTCGCGCCCAAGTTTCATCTTGTCGGGCGTCGGATTTGCACCCCCCCTGCGCCTGAGCGCGAGGCAGAGAGTTTGTGCTACAATAGTTATCACTTCAAATAAGTGTAACCATATATAAAGCACTCCATAGCCTTCTTCTTTTTCCATGTGGGACTAGTGCTTTTCACTTCCCACTTCCAACTCAAGGGTGTTCTTTGAGCATCAATTTCTCATTCACCCATCAATTTGTCCCAAATTTCCAACAATCCCCCACATGAATGAAAATTGTTTTAGTTTTGACTCTGTGATAGTGTTCAACAATTGAAACCTGTATAGGATAGGTAGGTGTTACCCTTTGAACCTTTCCTTGTGAAAGTATATTTACTTTACTAGTTGTCCAGTAGACGTGATGTCCTTGAACTGTCCAGCTTTCTTGTGTAAAAGAACCATACACTTCACACAGGAATCATATAAACGTTTGTTCAGTTCTCATAGTTATGTTCGTTTTGGCCATGAACATCAACCTGGTTCTGCAAGAGATTCTAAAGAATTTAGCCCTTGATTAATTCTCCTTTGAAGCGGCCCCACTTCTCTCTCACATAGGTGATTTCTTAATTCTGAGTAATTTATTTACTCCACTTAAGAATCATTAAAGCAAAATTGCTATCCTTTCCCTTTACAATATCACTGATATTTTATATAGGAATGGTTTTAGGGATAACCCCCACAGTGACATTACTAAGTTTGTATAATTAGGTTGTCCCTTTGAACCTAGATCTTGGGATCTCCAGTCAACTAGGTTGGGTTTCCTTTATACTAAGTTATTCTTTCATGGGCTTTAGTCCCATTCCTCTTGTCGATTTCTCAACTAACTCTCTGTTTAACCCTTTGGTTAGCGGATCCGCAATATTATCCCTTGACTTTACGTAGTCAATTGAGATAATTCCTGTTGAGAGTAGTTGTCTAATGGTATTATGTCTACGACGTATATGTCTAGACTTACCATTATACATATTACTTTGTGCTCTTCCAATTGCAGATTGACTATCACAATGTATGCTTATTGGTGGCACAGGTTTTTGCCATTTTTGGAATATCCTCTAAGAAATGGTGTAGCCATTCAGCCTCTTCACCACACTAGCTGTTGGACAACTTGCAGAGGATCATCTTCCAATCTTCACCTTGGACAGATTTGTAAAATAAGGATTGAGTAGCCGTTGGATGATAAATTCTGAATCCCGCTGATTCTGGTCGCCCACACAATCAGAATCAGATCAATAGCTATTCTTCTTCGTTCTGAGTTTTGCTTCTGAAGAATTACTGCGTCTTAGTCTGCTTTTGAAGATTTCAGCTTCTGCGTCTGCTTCTGAAGAATCTGCTTCTGCATTTGCTTCTGAAGAATCTGCTTCTGAAAAATTTCAGCTTACGCGTCTGCTTCTGAATAATCTGCTTCTGCATTTGCTTATGAAGAATCTGCTTCTGAAAAAATTTCAGCTTACGCGTCTGCTTCTGAATTTTTCTAAATCTCAGAACTTTAGCTTTTGTGAATATCTCAGAACATAGATAATTCTTCTAACTTGAAAAATCTGAAAGACTTTATTCTAAGCTTCCAGAACATATATTCCCTTTGCGTTCAAATCCTCTATTGTCTTCTTCGATTCGAAGTCTGACAATTAGCTCTTCCAAGTTCATTTCCTTTCGCTTGTGCTTGAGATAGTTCTTGAAATCCTTCCACCCGGGAGGTAGCTTTTCAATTATGGCAGCCACTTGGAAGGTTTCACTCAAGATCATTCCTTCAGCCTGAATTTCATGCAAGATCACTTGAATTTCTTGCACTTGACTGATAACAGTCTTAAATCGACTATTTTATAATCAAGGAATCGACCGACAACAAATTTCTTTGCTCCGGCATCCTCTGTTTTATATTTTCGGTCCAAGGCTTCCCATAACTCTTTTGCCGTTCTTTTTGCACAATAAACATTGTACAATGAGTCATGTAAGCCATTCATGACATAATTCCTACACAAGAAATCAGAGTGCTTCCAGGCCTCAACAGCGTTGAAGGCTTGCTTATCCGTTTCTACTTCGGATAATTTAGGAGCATCCTCCGTCAAGAATCTCGCAAGATTCAAGGTGGTCAAATAAAACAGCATCTTTTGCTGCCACCTTTTAAAGTTCAGTCCGTTGAACTTTTCAGGCTTTTCGCCACGGTGTACAGAAACCGCAGGATGAACGGAGGATGAGCCAGGCATACGGACAGCCGCAGCATAGGCAGAGTCTTTGGTGATGCTGTCAGCAATCACATCGACACCATCGTTTCGAGCAGCCACATCCACGACTTCTTTCCCAGTAGCCATTTGAATTCTTTAAAATCACGAATCGAATCTGTTTTAAGATTGTTGGTGGAATTCAAATGGCGTTAGCTTAAATATTACAACAATACGGAATTACAAAGAAAGAAATTGCAATAACAAAATTGGAATCGATACAATCGAATACCGAGGTCTGTGTTCGACACAGTTTCCTTAAAACAGATTCGTTCCCTCCCGCACGCGATTGAGGTTTTGCGAACGTCTGTCTCCCAGGATACAACGGCTAACAGCGAAGAAGAGATCGCGGCACTTCCAAGCTTCCGGCGAACTTGAACAAACTCGAAAACGAACACTATCGAAAACAATGCAAATGCAGAGAACAATTTTTCAGAAGGAAAAAGGAGAGAATGTTTTTATAGAAGGAAAGCTGCGAACGTTTTTTCAGTAGCTGTGTAGTGCAGAACTGAAAGAATGATTTCGATTAAATAGAACTGAGGGGAGAGTTATTCGGGAATAATAACGGACGATTAAATCTGCCATCAATGTAACGGGTAATTAAATCAGCCGTTACAAAATCAATACGCGTCAGAAATAACGGCCAATTAAATCAGCCGTTACAAAATCAATTCGCGTATGGAATAACGGCCGATTAATTCCGTAACAGCTTGTCGTTACAAAATTAACGCACCATTAATCACACGTTACAAATCCGTAACAGTTTGAATCGGAAAAATTAAATCAGAAGGCTAGCAAAATTGGGCCCGTCGCGAGGCCCACTTGTCGGTCCTGCAATCGTGTACGCAGGATGCGCGCTCGCGCCCAAGTTTCATCTTGTCGGGCGTCGGATTTGCACCCCCCCTGCGCCTGAGCGCGAGGCAGAGAGTTTGTGCTACAATAGTTATCACTTCAAATAAGTGTAACCATATATAAAGCACTCCATAGCCTTCTTCTTTTTCCATGTGGGACTAGTGCTTTTCACTTCCCACTTCCAACTCAAGGGTGTTCTTTGAGCATCAATTTCTCATTCACCCATCAATTTGTCCCAAATTTCCAACACTCTCTTCTGTTAGATCCCAAACTCAGCAATTGGATATAGCTTCCCACTCGGGGGGATCGACATTGGCACGCGGCAGTCCGCCCGTTATCTTCACAGCCAACGACAAGCCTTTGCACTTTATCACTATTTTCTCACCTAATGATTCAAGATGGGGTGGTCGTCAAAATTTTTGACGCCAAGAGCATGATAGGCCAGTAAAGTCAAGCAAGCATCTTGAGGCAACTCCTTCAGACAGTATGCCGGAGCACTGGCCATCGAAGCAACACGGAGGTTACAACATGAAGGATGCCTGTCGAGCTAAAATAAAAGAAAAAATATTAAAATATTATTAAAAATTATGCACGTCGGCGCTAGTTACATTACGTAAAATGGCCAGGGTCCACATTAGCGATTTTCGGCCAAAATTGGCCGGATGGACTTAATTGATAAAATATGAAAAGGTTTATGACTCAATTGACAAATTTGAAAAGTTTAAGATTAAAGTGGTAAAACTACAATAGGTTTAGGGGAGAACGGCCAATATGCAAAAAGAACTTGTGGCTTTTGGGAACTTATAATCTATCAAAGCAACCCTACACGAAGGAGGATGTGTTTATGTGAGGTTATAACACACATGTAGTCAAATAGGATGATATTTATAGCACGCGAATGAAAATTGATAGGTTACATCAACGTCATCCCCGTCACACGGTATAACCTCACGTATGTAAATTCACCGTGCAATGACTTAGAGAAAATGAAATTGGTTAGTTATTGGCAGGGGGCAGCCGATCTGCCAAATTTCCATGTCTTAAGATGTAATAATTAGGAGACGGAAAAAAAATTGCTGCAAAAGATTAAGGAGAAGTGGAAACAAGCAGCATGGCTCATGTACACGGACGTTGCGAGAAGTTACTAGAAGAGCCCGAGATGAGTTGCACGTGTGAGTTGGAAGTGACAAATGAGGTGGAATGAGAATGGGGAGTTGGGTAGCAGTTCTTGTACACATTGGAGGGAAGAATAATTACATGCATTCGTTTGAAAATTCATATTTTTATTTTTGATATATTGATTAGAAACAACTCTCAAAATAAGCATTAAAAGTAATCACACAAAGTGATGACCATTTGCAAATGCACGTTTTTTAATGTGTGGTTCGGTCCATTTGTACCCCCTCTTGCCATATTATGAGATTATCAGGAGCCTCACTTTGTCTAAGCCCTGTCGCCCCTGACGACCACTCCATGTCCTCTTCGGATTGGATAGGGGCCCAGTATATCCTTCAAACCACACATCTATAGGAGGAAAACCTGCTTTAACATAATCTGTGATAGATATGGCGGGTGTGGTATCGATCGAAACAAAATGAGGTTATCGACGATTAGCTATGACTTGGATGAGTTTCCTTGGAGCTCAACGATACTTACTATAATCTTTTGTTCATGAAGAAGATAAGCATATTATTTTCTAGCAGGATTTATCTTGGCGTTGTAAATGTGTAACTCCCACTGTCAAATCTTGTTGATGAAACTCCTGTATTCATCTTGTCTAGACCATTTTAAACACGTTTTTAAAGGATGTTAACAAAATCATTTTTAGCCGGTCTTAAGAAAAATAATCAACATATATGATGATAATTGTGAAAAAAATAATGTGTGAAATTCACATGTAATATGTGTATGCTTTAAAGGATATTAGGTGTTTAGAATAAGTTACCTTGAGCAAATCAAGTCGTGTTCGAGTCTCGAAAGATGACACAACCAGAGGATTACCTTCACACCTCAATCTGGAGTTA
This sequence comes from Syzygium syzygioides, assembly GCA_031216285.1. Lineage (NCBI taxonomy): Eukaryota > Viridiplantae > Streptophyta > Magnoliopsida > Myrtales > Myrtaceae > Syzygium > Syzygium syzygioides. Next base: position 27,584,757 of record CM062243.1, on the reverse strand, counting down.
TCAAAACCAAATATTTAAGAACAAAAATGAGCGTCTTGGTGATTTCTCGTGATTGGCATGGTGTTCTTACCAATGCGGCTCTTCTCTTCGAGCACAACCCCTTGCAGTTGAAGAAAACTCTACCTTTTCTCTTGCCTCAAAGAATGAACCCCATGGGCTTAGTATATATAGAAATCCTTAAAGAGGCAGTTCACTATTAAATTGGCAAGATTACCCCCCTCTAGACTTTGCAGATATTTTGTTAGTTCTCTTTGTAATTGGACAGCATGGCCACGCAAATAAAGTAAAGGAGGTTGTGTCTAAAAGTCCTTGTCTAGCAATTAAAGGTGCAAATAAAGTTTGTATTATGATGAGATTCACGATTGTAATAAAGGTCAAGCAAGGCTTGGACTTGACAGGAGCCTATGGCAGTTGAGCCCATTGGGAGCTGTGAGAGAGTAACAACGAAGTTCGAATTTTTTAGCGAAGCGATAGTGACTTGGCTCCAACTGACTTGGCTCTAACGTCGAGTCAAGATGAAGATTGTTAAAATATATTTCGAGTTTGAGTCCAATAGACGAAATTCGACCTTGAAATTAATCGTTACCTATGAAGATCTGAATATTTCGAATTGGATAATGGATGTTCCAAATCGAGCAATACATAAACTCTTGGTCTTGAAATAAAATAAAATAGAAGGGGCACACAAAAATCATATTTCCCAAGCAGTGCAGCCGTCCAAAGAAGTCCAGTTGACTTGGGTTGACCGTATTTCACACGGATTTCTCTTTCCTATTGAATTCGGCCACTGATCATCTCTTTGGAAATATATTATATAGATATATGGTGGAGGAAAAATTTGATTGCACTGTTGTTGACGAAAAGAGATCTTGAAGCGCTTGGCGTGTCTTCGCGAAATTACATCCAAGAATTCAAGTATTTTTAATTGATTAAATCTTGTGATAAGATTTATTAATTCTTTCATGAGATTGATATATTATTTCGCGAGGAATTATGAGATAAACATTGTCTGTGTTATTGGGTGTAATTAAGGGCAAGAAAATACTTAAAGTGTTTGAGTGACTCAAATTTGATTGTAATCTATATTGTATCGCTTGATTAATAATGAAATTCTTTGCTACTCTCCCCGTGGACGTAAATCACTACGAATGAATCACTTAAATCTAGTGTCCGATTTATTTTCTTGTTTTGTCTATTTTATTGTTTGATCGTTTGTCTCTGCAACAAAGAGAATCGATGGCAACATAAGAAGGAAAGGTGAGAATCGCAAATTTGATGGGAATGATTTTGGTTTCTAGAATATGTAAATTGAGGATTATCTGTACTAGAGGAATTTTGCACTTACCCCTATCTAGGAAGAAACCAAGTTGATGAAGCAAGCTAAATGGGAATTGCTATATAGATAAGCATCGAGTGTTATTCGGTTGACGTTTTCTCATAACAACGTGTTTAACATTGTGACATAGAAGACCACTGTGGAACTGATGGAAGCCTTATTAGACATGTACGAGAAGCCATTTGCAATCAATAATGTCTATTTGATGCGACGTCTGTTTAATTTGAAGATTAGCGAAGATTCGTTGGTTTCTGATTATATCAATGAATTCAATGTGATTATTCGTCAATAGAGTTCAGTTGAGATTGACTTTGAAAATAAGATACATGTTTTAATTCTATTATCCTCATTCCTTGATAGTTGAAATACTACTGTTACTATTGTTAGTAATTCCTCTGTGTCTTGACGTTTGATGGAATTCTATTTTTAAGTGAGAGCATCCGCAGAAGAGAATTTGCATTGCTTTAGTAGGTGAAAGTAGAGGAAGAACTAGTACTTGTGTTAGCATAATAGTATAAATCTAAATAGACGTAGTCAGTATAGGACTAGTGGTGCTGTCTGTTGGAACTGTAGCAAGAGGGGGCATCTTAAAGGGGATTTCCTTAAGCTGAAAAACGAGAAGGGTAAATAAATTAGAGTTAAATCTGCAAAATTTGAAAATGATGTTGCAGCTATAGCTAACAGGAATTTTGGATGGTGCTGATTATGTTTTTTCTATCATTGATAATTCATCGTTTGTTAGATGGATTAAGAATTTTGATTGTTCGTTTCATGCTACACTAAATAGGAACTGGTTTACTACTTATCAGTATATGGGTACTAGTAAAGTGCATTTGGGGAACAACTGTGAGTACGATAACGTAGGTGTTAGTAATGTTAGAATCAGAATAAATGATGGTATTGTGAGGACATAGACTGGAGTGAGGCATATTCTAGAGTTGAAGAAGAACCTGATTTCCTTAAATGCCTTGGATTTAGCTAGGTGTCAGTATACGTCAAAAGGTGAAATTTTGAAGGTTGTTTGAGTTGCCTTAGTGATAATGAAAGGAATCAAGCATAGTAGCTTGTATGAACTTCAAAGTGAGATAGTAATAGATTTCGCTGCGGAGACGTCAGATACATCTGTTCGAGAGTTTGAATTGTGGCATATGCGTTTGGGGCACATTAGAGAAAAAAGCGTGAGGGTTCTGAATGAAGGAATTTGTTATATGGTTATGTTGCTAATGAACTGAATGTATGCAAGTGCTGTAATTTAGGTAAACAACGAAAGTGTTATTCAGTACGACTATTAAAGAAACCATAGAAATTGCTGAGTTGGGATAAGAACAACATGAATGCAATAACTTTCATATAGAGCTCACTTGAATGCCATAATTTCATTTTTCGCTCACTTAAGTGCTACATCGGAGTAAAATCGATCATTTGATTGCCATTTTCAGCAAATAATCTTACGTGGATTTTTTAAAAATTGATTTTTATTTTATTTTTTATCTTCCTTTTTTATTTTTTTTCCAGTGCACTGGTCGCAAAGGTCTCGCCCTATGCTGGTGGGATTGTGAAGGCCCTAGGCAAGGCCATTGCTTGTTGCAAGCAAGGCTGCGATGGCCTCGCCCTAAGCCATGGTGGCCTTGCCGGTCGTGGGCGAGGGCGCAGAGTCCCTTGCCAAATCTAGTTGAGGCCACGAAAGCCCTTGCCTAGATCTAGGTAAGACTGATGGCGAATTTTCCGGTGAATCAAATTGTCGATGGCACTTAAGTAATTGATTTTTCAAATTTGTGGCACTTAAGTGATCAATTTTTCAAATTTGCGGTACTTAAGTGATTGATTTTTCAAATTTGTGGCATTTAAGTGAGTTAAAAAAAAGTTATGACACTCAAGTGAGCGTTGTACAAAACTTATGACATTCTTGCTGAGAGTTAATTTCACATGAATGTTCATAGGTTGTCGCGATTTCGTTCAAAGAAGTGTGTTGATTTTATGTTAACAGTTATGGATGACTACTCGAGAAAGACCTAAGTGTTTATGCTGATGCACAAGTTTGATACTATTGTCAGGATCAATCAGTTGAGAGTTTTGATAAAAAAAAAAAAAAGGCTGATAAAACGATCATGCATGTGCGGATTGACAGTAATATGAAGTTTTACTTGGAGCTATTAAACGAATTCTACATAAAATAGTGTATAGTGAGATACTGCACTAGTGCCAGTAAATCACAACATGTTGCAGAGTTGATAAGTAGAGCATTACTAGAGACGGTCCATAAAATGATCTCTAGCACTGGTATGGCTAGGAGATTCCTAGCGGATGCGCTTAGTATAGAGAGCTACTTAGTGAATAGATCACCATCGACTACGATTATATGTTAGACTCCTGAACAAATGTAGTTAGGTAACGTTACTAATTATTCTGTTTTTAGAATATTTGGTTATCCATATTATGTTCGAGTAAGTGATGGTAAGCTCGATGGAAGAGCAAGAAAATGCATGTTCTTAGGTTATACACAAGGTGAGCGGGGCTATTGGTTGTGGTGCCCAAAACTAAATTCACTTGTCATCAGCAGAGAAGTTACAATTGACGAGTCTCCAATACTTTTGCTAGGAGTGATTTTAGCAGTATTCATACGAATCTGAACGGCATTCAACTTGTGGTGGAGATGCAACTAGAAACTCCTAAGGTAACAAGTACTAGCACGGTAATTGACATATATGGTGTTTGTAGAGAGGTGGAGCCTATAGAGCCAACGGTTGGTATAACTATTGAGTTTGACAAGGTGTGTATGATAGATATGGATATAATGATGATTTCGATTTATCTATGGTAGAGGAGGTTGTGTCTAAAAGTCATTGTGGAGCAGTTAAACACGTAAGTAGAGTTAGTGTTCTGATGATATCCACAGTTATGGCAAAGTTCAAGTGAGGCTTGGACTTGGAAGATGTCTGTGACGGTTGAGCCCATTGGGGGCTGTGGGAGAGTAGCAGCGAAGTTCAAATTTTTTAGCGAAGCGATTGTGACTTGGCTCAAACATCAAGCCAAGGTGAAAATTGTTAAAATATGTCTCTAGTTTAAACTAGATAGACAAAACCCGTTCTGGGATTAATTGTCATTTTTGGAGATTTGAATATTCCGAATTGGATATTTTACGAACGTCCGAAATCGAGCAATACATAAACTCTTCTTGGTCGTGAAATAAACTAAAGGGATAAGTACATTGAAAGTCCTAATACTTGTCATGAAAGTGAAATTGAGTAAAACTTTCAAAAAGTGTAATCAAGTCCTAAAACTTGTCACGAAAGTGAAATTCAATCCTAAAATTTGTTAAAAAGTTTTGAAAGATTACCATTGTTCGATCGTTTGTTCTTTCGCAACAAAAATTAAGATAAATGTAATGACATGTAGATTTTTAATTTGACTAATATGTATTTTCTAGCATTGGCCTGTTTTATTGTCTCATCTACCACTAGCAAAGTCAACATGAAATTTATAGCATATTTAACAATTTTGCAAGTTGATTTTTTTATAATAACGAAACAAATTCCTAGACACAACCACCCGCCTGGGTGGCGCTGCTAGAGCGCACACTCTTCCTCTCGCAAAAGGTTGAGTGTTCGAATCCCGGGCGCCGCAGGGTGACTTAACCGGTGGCACGTGTGTGGTGGCTAGCACGTGTCGCCCTCAAGGTTTACTCCCCGGCTGTCGGCCGTGCAGGGGTTTCCTGGATTACCAAAAAAAAAAAAACAAAATTCCTAGACACAAATGTACATGTTGATATGTGAACTTTAAACGATCCTATGCACCTGCATGGGTCGCATTCTACTTGTTTTGAAAGCTGAGAGCAATTATTAGGTCCGTGTATTTGTTCACTTTACTTAATAATAAAATATCCATTTTCAAAAAATTGATCATACATGTTCCGGAAAAAAAATCAGTACAAACTTTTATCGTTTGATTAACAAAAGCAACCCAAAGGTATATCCTTTAGCAAAAAGTCGTAGTTATTCTGATTGAATAAAAGCTGTGGTTATTAGGACAATTACTCTTCTTCAAGTCCAGTCAAACGATGAGTGACCATGTGAAACACGCCACCTTTTTAGCTGTAGCCGACTAGCGACTTTTTTTTTTTTTTGGGTAAAGACTAGCGACTTTATTGTTACTTTGTAAAAACGGGAAGACATTATTGTCCTCTAAGGACCTTTGGTGGACTGGTAGACCTTATGAATTATAGATTCTTTGACATTTTCGGGTCCAAATAATAGACCAAGATGGTCCAAGTTCACAAAAGTTCATCCAATCAACCGTGGCATGGCCACGTGAAACGCGCGACGTTTCTAGCTGCAAATGATTCGCGACATTTGTGCTACTTCAGGGGAACAAAGGCAAAAGAAGAAGCAGGCATTATTGTCCTCCAGGGACTTGTAGTGGGCTGTGGACCTTATTCGTGTCCAAATAAAGCAAGAAAGACCAAGATGAACCTAAGTTTACAAAAGTTATTCCAAAGTGGGGATAAGGACGAAATCAATGTCATAATAAGTATTTGGGGATAAACAATTTAAGGTTCCTTACATGTTTCATCCGGAACACCTACTCGTTGGAATGTGTTTTTCTTTTTTGGGCTAATACCACGAAAAACCCTAAACTGGTACACTTGTGACAATTTTACCCCAAACTATTTTTTTGACCATAAAAAACCCCAAACTGGTACACTTGTGACAATTTTACCCCGAACTATTTTTTTGACCACCAAAAACCCCAAACTGGTATACATGTGACAATTTTACCCCAAACTAATTTTTTAATATTACTTTTTATTTTTTGAATTTTTTTATTAATTTTTTATTTTTTCTTTACTTTTATTTTTTCTTTTCTCTTTAACCTCCGGCCGGTCGCCGAACCGGCGACTAGCCAGAGGCCGAAGCCGGCGAGGTCGGCCCTGCCGGCCGCTGGCAAGGCTCGACCTCGCCGGCGTTGGGCGAGGTCGGCCTCGCCCTGCAACGGCGAGGTCGAGCCTCGCCCAGGCGAGGCCGACCTTGCCCAACGCCGGCGAGGTCGTGCCTCGCCAACGACCGGCGGGGCCGGGCCCGCCCCAGATCTGGCGAGGGTCGACCTCGCCGTTGCAGGGCGAGGCCGACCTCGCCCAACGCCGGCGAGGTCGAGCCTCGCCAGCGACCAGCGGGGCCGACCTTGCCGGCTTCGGCCTCCGGCCGGTCGCCGGTTCGGCGACCGGCCAGAGGTTAAAGAGAAAAGAAAAAAAAAGTAAAGAAAAAAATATAAAAATTAATAAAAAAATTCGAAAAATAAAAAATAATATTAAAAAATTAGTTCGGGGTAAAATTGTCACAAGTGTACCAGTTTGGGGTTTTTGGTAGTCAAAAAAATAGTTCGGGGTAAAATTGTCACAAGTGTACCAGTTTGGGGTTTTTTATGGTCAAAAAAATAGTTTGGGGTAAAATTGTCACAAGTGTACCAGTTTAGGGTTTTTCGTGGTATTAACCTTTCTATTTTTGAAACCTGGACCCTACAATGCGTACCTAGGAATTTGGAACATACCCCGTCACAATTTCCAAAAGTCGATTCTAGAGTTTACCCATTCATAATTGAACGATTGCAATGAATCATTACTTCTAATGATTACAATTTCTTGTTACAATCCATTGCCCACAACATATATTTAGATATACAAAGAATATAAAAAATTAATAAAGTAAAAGTCTCAATCATTGATATCGAACACCATAGAATACCACAGGATTGTGCAAAGAGATAGAACAAGAAGAACACAAAAACTTATTCTATGTTTTAAATTCCAGGTTCTGCTCATCAAAACTAGTTTTCCAATTTTTGAAACTTAGAATTTACTCTACATATCTCGAAATCTGGAATCGGACCAGTTCCCACGTGTTCGATTCTCAAGTTTCTGATTCTACTTAGAAATCATGCTCACCCCTAATAACTATTGTGCAATGCCCACTTTAGTTTTAAAGTTTTTCAAACGATTGTTTAAGTTGTACAACTTTTAAAGAGTGATCACTTAAGTGACTATGGTGATAGATAATCTAAGGTGGCTCGCCGGAATCACTTAAATGGATGCTTTTAAACAGTTTTGGCATTAAATTGATCGTTTTAACAAATTTTTTTCACTAAATTGATCCTTTTTAAAGTTTTGGCACAAAACATTTCACAAATTGTCTGGTGCATAATTTATGTAACGAACAACTTCATTAAATGCATCAATCTTTCATAAATCGAGAATTGACATTAAATTAGTTCCCAAATGTTTCCTCGAATTGATCCTCACAATTGATCAAAGAGAAGTAGTTCATTGTCACAAGACTTCAAGCTCTGTTGTTCAATATTGAAACAGAGCAAAGTCACTGAGAAGTTACGAAAGGTGACGAAAATTTTACTTGCTTCCCTTTTACTTAAGAAAAAAAATAGGTTTTTGTCATTCTAAATGAAATTATTTGGAGAGAATGTTTGCTCCATGATTTTGCTTTTGAGTCTACAAAACAAAGAAAAATAGTGGCAAAGTCAGAATATTTGCTTTGTGATTTTTGCTTTTGGCTCACGTCACCTTTTTGTCAAATTTCTAATTGTAATAGTTTTAGAAAAAAATGTTATAAATATTTAATTTAATGCCAATACTTTCTAAACGATCACTTTAATATCAAAACATTTTGAAAACGTCCATTTAAGTGGGTCCATCTCCCCATCTGCACCTCTCTAACAGTGCCATTGAGTGAATCCCTGGCGAACAGGAGATTGTCCGGCCTCTGGTGACCTCCGATGTGGCCACTTGAGATCCGCCCCGTGCGGCTTGAGATTGCGATATCCAATATGACTTGGCCATGAGGCTATCGAACTTGTTCGCTTTGTTTTTCTTTTTTTCCTTAAAGAACTGTGTAGTATGCCTTATCAAGGAGGAACATTTTGTCCTCGACCAAACTTGGTGAACTCAATAAATATAAGAACTTCTATTGTCTTTCATGAGATCACGTATTCGAAGAAGAGTCGGCTCTTGAGCTCCACTGCCGTTGAAACAGAGTTGATCGCTTTTGGATCGTGATGATGAAATTGTCTTCCCTGGTATCTTAGCTATGGAATCCTCTTCCATGATTAAGAACATGGGTAATAATTATGACTTTGTTGAGAAACCGTCTCTAGTTTGTGCAGGTTTCCTAAAAAAAAGTTTCCTCATTTGACAGGCGCGAGCCAATCCTCATGAACAATTTCTATGGAGATCTCACTAGCGAAGAGTCGATTGTGTTAGTGTGCGCATCAGCTATCAGGCTGGGCCACACGAGAGAACCTTGGCTCTCAAAGAGAAAGAGGCAGAGTAGCAGCAGCGGCGCGTGGGGAGCAAAGGCTTCAGAGGTCATCAAGGATGGGAGTCTTTAGGGCTGGCTAGATTTGGCAAGGGCAAGCAAGCCCTCGCCTAATCGCAACGAGGGTGATTTGAAGGGGCCAATTGCCTTCACGGTGACCTAGGCGGCCATTGCCAGCCCTTGCCTGTGAAGGGAGGCGGTAGTGCCACCCCCTGCGGCCACAACCCCTACTGCAACCCTCGCTAGGCAAAAATGAAATTTCCTCGAGATTGATTCGACGAATTGTCGAGTGAGAGCAGATGGTCCCTCTTTGGCCCGGGTTCTCCTAACCTTGCCGATTATAACTTGATTTCCTCCATTAATAATGGAAATTATTTTTTACTTTTAGGAGTCCTCACTAATCTATTATGATTCGATTAAGAGCCAAGTAAGACATGAGAGTCTGTTTTACTTATGTGAGCCAGAGATTCGGAGCACGAGGATTTGTTTACGCCAGATATTATTTATGCCCAAGTTTTGGTACCTTTTTCTCGTTTCTGAAAATATTTTGCATGTGGTCTCTTCAATTTTATTCCTAAGATGCATCTAAATGTTCATGCATAAGTTTTCGAACAATCAGAACTAAATTAATCAATGAGTAAAGCAAATAAAGTACGAGGAAAGAAATAACCCCTGAGCTGTATCGGGCAAGATTAATACAATACCTTGTTATCGCGTCTCGGGACCGGACCCCCATAAGCGGCGAAAAGGAAAGTCGATACAAGTTCTCTAAGTAGACTAATGTATCAGAGGAAATATAAACATGCAGATGTGACACACTACGCAAGAAGGCGCCCTAAACAAATGGCTTTCCTCAAATGAGCTTCCAGTAAATACGAAAATTTAATCCTAGCATAATCTAGAATGCAATCCTAAGAGAATAAGTCAAATGTGAAGCAATATGCAAATAATTCTATATATTCTTTAATGCGCCCCAGACATAGTTTGTGATTTTTTTTTATCTCTTCCACAATCCACCATGCATCAAGGTCAAGATTGTCGTAACATAAGGAAGAACAGATTAAACATCATCGGTTTCACTTCAAGTTGACCCCCGTTATCCCAGTTTTATTTATACGGGCAGATCATAAGATCAGACCCTGCATACTTATATGCCAAACTCGTACCTTTCTTCTTTCCTTTCACTGGACTCGGTGAATCAAGGACGGAACGAATCAGTTTCAACCTGTGAATAAGTCCAAAACCAATCTCCATCTTTCCTTGTTCAAAAGAAACCCAGGGTAATATAGATCAGCGAGGAATCACGATCTGATAATCAACGGAGCAGGAACGCCGTGATGATTTGGGCATGGCAGAACGGCAACGCTCAGCAAGTAGACCCAAAACAAACTGATAACGAAGACACTGATCCACGCGAAGCCGGACGATCCAGCAACTCAGCGATTGAAAAACAATGTGATGCGAATAAGAAAGACTCGACCAGACTAAAACAGGGGCAGCGGCTTCCGTGACGGAGGCAGGCGGCTCAGCAATGGCTGGAGAGGAACCGGACGAAAATGAAACAAAGCAGATATCAAGAGACAAATCTAGAATGAGTCGAAACCAATTTTAAATTTTAATTGGCAAGAAACGACCAGGTAGATGTGGTGGCGTGAAAGCACTGGTCTGGATAGACGAAGCTGGTCTAGAAAGCAGCTTCCCGAAGACAACGAACCGCGACAATGAGCCAATTGTGCCGAAACCAACCTGCAACTTTATCAGCGGCTCTAGCCTGAACAATTGACGGCATCAACGGCGCGACCACAGCAAGGGCCGGCGAGGCTAGTTGATGGCTCTGCAAGGGGGACAGGGGAACGAAATGACACTGCTTAGCCTGAACTTCCCCACTTTTTTTTATTCTCATGTGACCATGTCCTGCTTAATCCTCGGTTTCTTTTTGTCTCCCTCAGTTTTTCTTTCATTTCATCGTACACAAGACCCGAGCTGGCAACACATAACCAATACAAGTTGATGTTATCCACAAGTAATACTCATCTTTAATAGATATCTTGCCCTTGAATCCTGACATATCAACGAAGAATTGTCTTCCGTACTTTGGGCCGATATTGATTCAGGATGGGGTGGGGGGTGGTCGAAATTTTTGGCACCAAGAGCATGATGGTGAGTAAAGTCAAGCAAGCATGTTGAGGCAACTCCTTCAGAGAGTATGCCGGAACACTGGCCATTGAAGCAACGTTTGTGGCTGCCGAGCCCATTAGGAGATGTGGGAGAGTAACAGCGAAATTCGAATTTTTTAGCAAAGCGATTATGACTTTGCTCAAACATCGAGGTAAGATGGATATTCTTAAAATATGTTTTGAATTTGAATCCAATAAAAGAAATTTGACTTAAGATTATTTGTTATTTATGGAGATATAAATATTTCGAATTGAATATCTGATGGACGTCCGAAATTGAGCAACACATAAACTCTTCTTGGTCGTGAAATAAAATAAAATAAGAGGGGCACACAAAAATCATATTTCCCTGGTAGGGCAGTCGGCCTAAGAAGTCAAAAGTGGAAAGTGCAAGTGACTTGGGTTGGCCGTATTTCACACGGATTTCTTTTTCTATTGAATTCGGCCACTGATCATCTCTTTTGAAATATATTATATATATATATATATATATATATATATATATATATATGGCGGTGGAAATTTTAATTGCACTGTTGTTGACGAAAAGAGGTCTTGAAGTGCTTGGCGTGCGTGAAATTAAATCCAAGAATTTAAATATTTGTAGCTAATTAAATCTTTTGATAAGATTTTTTAATTCTTTCGTGAGATTAAAAAATTATTTTGTAAATAATTATGGAATTAAACATTGTGTGCTTTACTAAGTATAGTTAAGGGCAAAGAAATATTAAGAGTATTTGAGTGATTCAAGTGCGATTGTAATTTTCATTATATCACTTAATTTATAGTAGAGTTCTTTGCTGTATTTTCGGTAGAAGTAAATATGAAAGTGTAATCGGCTAAAGGAGTCAAAAAAAAAAAAAAAAGCAGGACACTCTAGTTGGATCCTACTCGCTCTATGGTGAAGTCTATATCTGGTAAACGGACAAAGTTCACTCACTAATCATCTATCTGGGCTCAAAAAAAGTTGACTTGGAGCAATCAACTCGTCTGTTTAGAAAAGCGAGAGAGATAATGGTGGCCCTTGAAGAAAAGACAAACTGTTTTTGAGGATTTTTCACGAATTTAAGTGATTGGTTGGCGAACGGTATTTGGGTGATGCGGTCATTTTGAGGGTTTTCCACATTTTTTCTCTCATTTTTAATCTTGAATTTTGATGTTGGTAACTTAGCCGGGGTCATGAGTATAAAAGATTAATACACTGAAAGTCTTTAAATGTAATTAAATTCTAAAGCTTTCAAAAAGTATAATCAAGTCCTAAAACTTATCACGAAAAGCAATTAAGTCCTAAAATTTTCAAAAAGTGTAATCGAGTCCCGAACTTATTACGAAAATGTAATCAAAACCTAAAACTTCCAAAAAGTACAATTAACAAAATAACTTGATTATACCAATTTTATAAGTTTTAGAATTTGATTACACTTTTTTAAAGTTTTAGGACTCTATTATACTTTTGTGACAATAATTAGGACTTAATTGCACTTTCGGAATAAATTTTAGGATTTTCAATATATTTATCCTTTCATTTTTTTATTTTCTTTTTAACTTGGTCAAAAGAACAACACTTGCTCTTGTACTTTTTTTCGTTTTGGTTTGTCAAATAAGTATATTTACACGTGTGGCCTTAACCTTCGTTACTTTAGATCAATTTTATTTCTTAACACTAATTATATATATTAAAGTAAATTTTGCTAATTATTCATTTTTTTGCAGACAAAAATTTATTTGACATGTCCAGGTGAGGCAAAAACTTTATCACTAATAGAATATTAGCAATTTATGAACGTACATGTAGTATCTATATATAGAACGCGACATAATTTTTCTTTTCACATGTATTAACATTTGGTAAACATTGATCATAGAAATTGTAAAATTTTCTTGAAATTTTTTGAAAAACCAATTTACTTACCTAACAAGAAATTGCTAATTAACGTTGTCACGCCCCGCACTTCTCGGTGCGCCACATCCCTCGCAGAGGTCGATTTGTGTGCGACGTCCCAGGACGCGTCGCCGACCAAAAACCCAACACAGAGATTTAAAACACATGCGGAAGTAATTAAAACTACCCGTACATATATGAACACATAACCAAGGGTAACCACAGAAATTAACACTTGTACTAGTACTGAAAATCATAAACAATATTCATATACAGCCCAAACTTCAAAAATCCAAAAGCAGGTCAAAGCCACTACTAACAAAAGGGGTAAGTGGCTCGGGGTTCAGGCACTACAACTAGCCGAGGGCTCCTCCCAAAAACGCGTCGGCACGCCTGCCGTCCTCAAAGCTGGGGGTCTGAAAAATATCGGTTTTCAACAACCGTGAGAATAAATCTCAGCGAGTAATTCCCTAAACCTAAACTAGGCTAACGTGCACCTCCTGACAAGCGCTAACAACACATAATACACATACAACTGACCCAGGCCCTCGGGCCTAAATCTAATCTTACTGGACCCTGCAGGTTAGACAGATCCTTATATAATAATCACGGTTCATAAGTGGCATTCATAATCACATATATGCCAATCACATGCTTATGCACTGATTCTCACATTCTCGCATGCCAGTCAATGCATGTTCATGTATGCAAATGTCATGGACTTGACACGTGCAAATCCCGGCCCACTGGCCCACACTGGCACACTGCCTAATTTATTATTATCACGACTCGAGTCATCACTTTTTTTTTCACGGCCCGGTGCGTCTAGCCTGCTTCAAAGTGCATGAGGCGCAACAACCGATCTGGCCCAGTGTCTCTAGCCTGCTTCAAAGTGCATGAGGCGCAACACTGTTCTCCTTGCGAACCAGAGCCTGCTTCAAAGTGCATGAGGATGGTCGCCTTCCGGACGTACCAGGCATCGTCCTGCTTCAAAGTGCATGAGGACGGTATCGACCCGAAGGTCACGACCCGTAGGTCCTTAAGTGATCACACAATTCATTATTATCTGGACCCAGCGTAAAACGCATCAAGGCATTTTAGGTGATCACAATACACATGTCATTCGGGCACGCTCATATATGCACATGTCGTGCCAATGCGTGAGATGCACATTCGTGGTCATGAGATTCACACTTGGGCATTCACCAATTTCACAACGAGCATTCAGTTCAATAAATCACGAACTCAATTAACCAAATCATCCAGCACAGTCATGGCACAAATTCGACACGTAATTTATGCATATAATCACTCAACCGAGTCAACGAATTTCACGCATTAGAGCCCGCCATGCTATTCCACTCCTAACCACGCTAAACACGCTACATGGCATCATCAAATTAACCACAACCAAGGCTCAATTAGCTAGTCAGTCACACAGTGCAATCCTTCCCAGAAATTTCACTGCTAAACCTCAAATTGATCGCGCCTTGCCTAAATCAAATCCAGTCGTGGCCAGTCACTATACCAAAAATTCTAGGCCAATAAGTGTCATCAAATTGTTCCATTATACACCCCCGAATATCATCCTAATTGACCACCACAAAAACCAAATACGGCGCGCATTATAATCCACATATTACACCCAATCATTCCCGACTCAGGCCGATTTAATCCCAACCGTCCAGCCCACTTATCGCGCCACTCGGGCCACTAATCCTCCATTAATTCATCATACTAATCCGTCAAATTGACCACAATCAAAGTCCCTAATCAATTTCACAATTTAACCCCTAAATTAACCCCTAAACCCGTCTAGAAATGTAAATTAGCCTAATTAGGGTTTAGGGTCAAACTCACCGGGTGTCCTACGCTTCAAACCGAGTCGAACTCGCGTCGATAGTGGCTAGACAGCGGCTAGCCCTCGCCGGAACAGTAACGGCGGCGGCGGTTTCCGGCGAACGGCGCGAACCTAAGCGATAGTTTAGACGATTCCACGACCTAGAGAATGTGAGAGAGGCACGGTCAGAGAGAGAAAGAAAAATGAGACAGCTGGATGGCTGGGCGAGGCGGCGGGTCCGCACCGGAACAGTAACGCCGGCGCCGGAGCTCCTCCGGCGAGGGGCCTCTCACGGCCAAACAGAGAGAAAGAGAGGGGGAGGAGTCTCACGGGGCGGAGAGGAGAGAGGAAGCGCCGACTGGATGGCCGGGCGAGGCTGGGACCAGCCAGGCGCGGCGGCGACGGCTGGGGCGGCGGTGGTGCTGGTTCGGGCGGAGGGGGAGAAGAACAGAAGAGAGCAGCAGCAGCAACGTCGCCGGAGTTGTGGCCGGACGGGCGACGACGAGTTGGACGGAACAAGCAGCAACGTCATCGAGGCAGCAGCAGCTCCGGCACGGCGGGCGGTGACTCACGGCGGCGACGGTCGGGCAGGGACCAAGAGAGAGAAAACAGAGGAAGAGGGGGGGCAGCGAACTGGTTGCGCCAGAGCAGCTGCCGCGCGACGTGGTGGCACGGCGGCGACTCAAGGAGGGAGGCGGCGGCGCGAGGCGGATGGCGGTGGCGGTGGCGGTCGAGGGCGACTGGTCGGGCGAGTGGACGCTGGAACCAGAAGTCCCGGCCAAGAGGACCACCAAGAAGAAGAACACGAAAGAAAAGAGAGAGAAAAAATAGGAGGAGAGAGAAGAGAAGGGAGAGGAGAGAGGTCTCCAGAGTCAGAGGAGAAGGAGTGCATGGGCATGGGCGTGAGTGGACTTCTGCAGGGGGATGTGGCGTGCGGTCAGAAGAAAAGAAGAGAAAGGGGAGAGAGAGAGAGAGAGAGAGAGAGAGAGAGAGAGAAAGGGAACGTGCGCGGATCAGAGGGGGGGAGGGAAACGTACGCGCGGAAGAGAGAGAGAGAGAAAGAGAGGGGGGACGGAATTAAAGAAATTAAACTCCATTTCTTTAATAAACGCAAATCGAGGGTCCAAATTCAAAATTGAAAATGGTCTACCAATCCTAAATAGGCCTCGCACAAAAAAGGGACAAAGGCCAAATTAATGAAACCAAATTTTTACGAGGGAGGTCTACTAGTCCAAATTCACAGTTGGTCAAAAACTCTCATTTTCCCATCATTCCTGAAAATCTCGATACTGGCCACATTACTGTCGACACCGTCCAATTTATTACGTCTTGAAACTCCCGAAAATTGACTGCCAAGTTCAGGGTCTAAATAACGACAAAAATCTGGTCGAGTGCGATTCTAGCGGAATCTCTAGTTTAAAATAATAACCGAGAGTGATCAGTTCTCGGGCGAGATTCTACTATAAGCACACTGACAAATCACGCGTTTTATAATCCCCAAAAATGGATCAAAATCCGGAATGTTACAAACGTACCATGAGCTTAGTAATCGATAATATTATTACTATCTCATTGATTGTGGTGAATTAGCATCTCTATATGTTAGTAGGTAATTTTTCAATGTAAGATTAAATTGAAATTACTAAAGTGAACATCTACAAGAGAAAGTTTGCTATACGTAATGCAAGTCTAAAATATGATTTTTATCACACCCTGAATCCTACTAGAATGGTAGAGTGACATGGCCGTCCTTCCACCCGAAGGACGCAGCCTTAAACCATACCCAAAATCAAACTCGTAAAAGTCCTCGCTAAAGCACTCTTGTTCTGCTAGCCAGTAACTAAGGAACCTGAAAAGATTGAAAAAAAGAAGGGTGAGCAACTTCGGTTTAATGAGTAATGCACATATCTTCTAAACAAATTGAGCAGAAACTATGCATTTTACAAAACAATTTCAAAACTCACTTATCTCAATTCCAATATATAATGCACATACAAGATAAGAATAAGTTATATTGCTTTAATATAATCGTATACATATCAGAAAATATTCATTAAATCAATAATATGATAACAAAAATAAATGATTAAGTCCATTGATTAATCACATCAATTTACATATCAATGGTCAATTCCATCAACTAATCTAAAATCACATGTCAATGGTCCATTGATCAAACTCGTGCTCAAATATCTAACTATGATTACGACATAACGCCTTGTGATAAGACGATCAAGATTCTTCCATTGGCAAACCTCTACACCTAATATCAGCTAATGGCTCGACCTATAAGGATATCCTAACACCAGTATGTGCATACCCACAAGCCCCTTAATGTATTCACAGTGATATTGAACACTAACACAAACTCACAACAAAATCATTCACAATTCACAAGCCAATTCAAAATCAATATCACAAAACGGTTTCACAAACCAAAACATATAATCTTTCACAACTCAACTCAGTTGCTAGAAATACCTTTTCGTAAAGCTTTTCTCATTTCAAAACTCACATCATAAATTAGTTTGCAAACCAGTACATGCATATCCTTTCACAACACTTTTCTTAAAACCATTCTCAAATCATTTACAAATACCAAAACATATAAAATGCTCGATCCAAATTTTTATACAACAAAAATGCTTTAATAAACTCATAATATACTCAAATATATATATCACTCAAGACATAAGATTAGAAATTCATAGAAAAGAAAGCACCACTCGTTTGGGAATGCCCAAACCTAACAACGCATAACTAAACGAGTCGACGATATCATTATTCTAATAATTAAACAAGAATTGACATCAAAACTGAGTAAAATACTACAACAACCACGAAACAACTATGCTAAGCTTAAATGTTAATAAAACGACTCTTACGCAAGAACAATCGCTCCCTCAAAGCGATTATTCAAGCCTAATCACAACACGGAACTCGTGCGCAAAACCCTAAAATTCTCACTCTAACAAAACTGTTGCTCGAAGTTGACTCCGATTAGACCCATTGGTCCACAATACCATAATCCACAATTTCCGTGAAATCCCACAGCTCAACAACTTAAAAAATTGGACAACAGCTCAATTTTCACAAAACTCGAATTTACAACCTAACTTCGAGAACTTCTCCAATTGGACAAACAAAAGGCGCGAGCACTTATCGGGTGTTGCGATATGTATTTGATCTAACTTGGCGATATTTCCAAGCATGTACTCCTTTCATTTCTTTCCCTGTCCTCTCTTTTCCTTTCTTTTTTCTTCTTTTCTCTTTCTTTTCCTTTTCCTTTGGTGGGTCTCGGCCTTATATTGCTAAGCGTGCCTTCCTTTTTCTTTGGCTGACTTTTCAACGTTTTTTTTTCTTTTCCCCCTTTTTTGACTCTTCAAATCTATATTTTACAATTTTCATATTGAATGTTTCCTAATGTTCCAACTATATGTTATGTCATTTCATAGATCTTGGGTGAAAGTTTTGGATTAATTGAATTGTCAATCCATGTCATAATTCAAAACTAGGATTTCGTCCAAGATTTGCAAAGAAGACTGTGAGTTGATGGGCCGTGATTTTAGGGGCACGCTCGAAAAAAGGAGGAGCATTCTATGGATTCTTTTCCATAAACATTGAACTCACAAATTTAAGGAAGGTGTGAGTAAGCGAGGGAGGTAAAATTGGTGAATCTTTGTAGGAAAAGAAAGAAAGTAAAATAAAGAAAGGAGCAAGTTGAATAAATTGCTGCAGCAATACGAAAGAAACAAAGATTTGCTTCATCATATGGAATTAGCAAGGCGTGAGAGGAGATGACTTGAGAGAGGCGAGAGGTAAGGGAAAGACCTAAACTTTAGGTTATTTTCTTTAAGAACTTAAACAAAATTAAAAAAATATATAAAGTCAGTTCGATTTCCACCCTAGAATCAAGAACTAGATCGAAAATTAATGGTTCCATTTTTATGGAACTGGGAACCGTCTGGACCGGACTGAGCCAGTTGGTTGCCCCCTGGAACCACCTAGAACCAGCCAGTTTGGTCCGGTTTGGGCGGTTCCCGATTTGGACGGTCCTTAATGCTCACCCCTAAGTCTAAGTTGAACTTTGCCAACCGATTTGGGATGTATATATTCTTTAATTTGCGGTTGGTCTTTATGCCTTGTGAGATTTTTTCGATTTGCGAGAGTGACAAGTTTATAAGGTTGTGCATAAGTTCGTAAATTTCTTAGTGAAACCGAATGATTGTTTCATGAGAAATTGTGAGTATTGAACATTATATGAGTTATTGAGTGTAATTGGAAGCTGAGAAATACCAAGAATGTTTGAGTGATTTAAGCGTGGTTATAATATCTATTGTATCGTTTGATCTATAGTGAAATCTTGTGCTGCTCTGCACGTGGAGTCAGTCATATTGACCACACCACATAAATCCGATGTCCCATTTACTTTTCTGATTTTTTGTTTATTATATTTTGATCGCTTTCTTTTTGCAACAATAGCCGAGATAAATGTAATCACTTGTACATTCTGTTTTACAGGTCTTACATCGGCCGACCTTTTATTTTCTAATCTAATAATAGCAACGTTTCACCACGAAATTTGTACATATCTAAATATTTTGCAAGTTATTTTTTCTACAACAATGAACCAAATTCCAGGACACAAAGTGTACGTATTGACTATCGAGAGCAATTATTAGGTCCATGTAATTGTTCACTTTACTCGATAATAAAATATCCATTTTGAAAGAACTGGTCAAACACGTGCTAGGAAAAATGCAGTACAATTTTTATAAAATGATTAATAAGCATTCTAAAGGTATTTTGATTGACAAAAAGCCTGGACTCATTCTAAAAAAAAGCACAAATTTTATCTTAAGTGGCAATAATGGTCCGAATTTTTTTTGTCTCAACAAAATGTAGTAACTTTTATTTGAGTCCCAAATATGACGGCCAACATGATATGAAATTTCGAACCTTATTTAGGATTTAAGTGAAAGATGATATTTTATGAGATAAAAAAAAGTAAAGTTTGCAGTTCTTTTTTGAAATTAGATTAAAAAGCCTTGGTTATGTGGACAATTACTCATCCTTTTCGGTCCAATCAAACGCGGTATGGCTATGTGAAACGCGCCACTTCTTTGTCTTAGCTGCAAATGATTCGCGCCATTAGTATAACTTTGGGAAAAGAACAAAACGGGAAAAGGAGACGTTATTGACCTCGAAGGCCCTAGAGTGGACTGCGGTGGACCTTGCAATCGCCGTGTAAATCGGGCCATTGTTTTAGCTGCAAATCATTTGCGACTTTGTTTTCGTTACTTTAGAAAAACAGCAAAAGGTAAAAGGAAACATGACTGTCCTCTAAGGAACTTGTAGCGGACTATGGATCTTGTCATACAGTCTTTATTACTTGATGTCCGAATAAAACAACGGATGGATATGCGAGACGTGAAAAGACCAAGATGGTCCTATCTTTTTAAAAGTTTATCTACACCCAAATCATAATCCCAACTCTCTCTCCCCGTCGTCATCGCATGCCGACCCTATCACTTGTCGCTGTTGTTGTTGCTTGCTAGATCATCAGCTCTTTGCCTCCTCGCAGCTAAGGGGATTGATTTCAATATCGATAGGTCTCGAATCAAGAACTAGGAACCTACCTTGATAGAGTCTATTTATGATTTTTGGAATCGAGAACCGAACCAGTTTCTCAGGAATAGACCTAGTCGATTCCGAGGTCTACACGAGAATTGAGCCTAATTTTAAGTAATATAACCATTAATATAGAATTCGACCCAACAAAAAACTATTAATTTAGGAAAATGTTTCATGTGAGCAATTTGTGACATAGTGGTTAAGGCATTGATGGACTTTCTACGTTTACAAGGTTTGAAATGCATCTCCAATATATCTACATGTTAAAAAAGAAGACGCTAAAACCGGTTTTACCGAGAAAATTGAGTCGGCCAAGGTTGGTTCGGTTGAGTCTGGCCCGTTACTCACTCCTACTTATAGCCATGGTCCATCTCCCCATGTGTACCCCTCTAACAATGCCATTAGGTGAATCCCTTGATGGTCGGAGATTGCCTAGCCTCAGGCTACATCTGTTGTGGTCACTTGAGATTAATGATCTTCGGCATGAGGGGCTTGTCTTGGATCCTTGATGATGGTTACCGATGGTAATTCACAAATGTAGGGGAAGCAATTTTCCGACTGGAGTTATCCCGTCTGTTCAGGTGTATTTATCTTTGAGGTTGATAGGATTGTGTTATTTATTATAACGTGTCGGTGCTCATGCATTCAGTCCTCCTAATTGGGGGATAATTTTTCTTCCTCTACTTTAGAGGATATCTCCATGTTTAACGTTTAAGAGTTCAGACGAAACAGTATAAAGACTTCCTTAGGTCCATCTTCCCTTATGACCTGGCCATGAGAGAGAGATGTTGAGAAAGAGGAGGCAGCTGGGTGGAGGTAGAACCCAAGATGGTGACGCGAAAGACTATAGGCTAGTAGTTGAAGGACGGTAGAGCTGGTCTCTATGCAATGGGTGGGCAAGCTATGTGGTCATACTAGTAGGAGAGGGAAAGGGGCCAAATGAAAAGAATTAAAGGACGCATGTCAAAACAAATTTGGGCTATACTAACTCATTTGTACAATTGTGTTGGTTTCTTAAGAGGCTGAATTCACGATATAAATTTACCACCTCAATCTAGAGAATGTCAATCTGACATGAAATTGATGTAGATTAGTTAGCCTGTGATTATCTTGAACAATATAATCATTGTAATTATCGGAAATCTCAGTAGTTTTTCTGATTTTGGGGAAAACAACTATTCAGGCAGTTTCCTATATTATCATTTAGGCAGTTTCCTATATTACCAGTTAGACAGTTTTCTATATTACCATTCGGGCAGTTTCTTCTATTAGTTTATTAGATGCTATCTTTAATTATTCGGTTTCCATTAGTATTAGGAATCCTATCTCTATATATAAAATGTCCGTCTTGTAATCAAGAACATAGTATTATTGAATAAAAATTTCGAGTTCTTTGAAGTTATTCCAAATTTACACTTCCTCTCTGCGTCATTTGGTATCAGAGCAGGTTTCTCCTGTGACGATTATGAATAACGTGAATGTCAATCTCCCCGCTGCTGAGGGCCGTGAGAACGAGCCTATTATGCGGACTGAGTTCAATCAGTTTGTGGATCAATCCAATCGGAGGTTTCAAGAGATCCTTGATGCCATCCAACGTTTGTCCACAAACCATGCGCCTGGTGTTCTTCCAGCTGAGCGAATTCTTGTCGTTCGTGATCCCGAAGATGCTATGGGGCGTGGAGGAATTCCCTGACATAGACGTCAAGACTATGTCGAGGATACGGAAGACGAAGACGAAGATTTCCATGAGATGCAGATTCGTGGTGGTCGCCGATACAGGGGATACTAGGAAGAGAATGTTCGTGGGGATCGACGATAGGGGGGCTATCGACGAGATCCTGAGCAGTATCAACTAAAAGTAGATCTCCTTACTTTCAATGGGAATTTGGATATTGAAGATTTCCTAGATTGGCTTTGGGAGGTTGAAAAATTCTTCGACGCTATGGATATTGACGAGGATCGCCAAATGAAACTTGTGACGTACAAGTTCAAGGGTGGCGCTTCAGCTTGGTGGGGACAGACTCAATTGACGCGACGTCGACAAGGCAAGGCTCCTATTCGATCATGGGGTCAGATGAAACAGAAGTTGAAGAAGAGGTTCCTCCTAACGGACTATAAGCAACTGTTGTTTCAGCAATTCCAGAATTGCCGACAATTGAATAGATCAGTCCAAGCTTATACGGAAGAGTTCCTTCGACTCTCCGCTCGAAATAACCTAGATGAGTCCGAGGCACAACAAACTACTAGGTACATTAATGGTTTGCGACTTAATATCCAGGATCGGGTTTCTTTGCATCGACTATTCTCTGTCGAAGACGCCCAGGATATGGCGCGAAAAATTGAGATGCAATTGGAGAGGACTAGCCCTAGTACTCGTGGTAGAAATTATTTTGATCGTGGGACATTTGCGAAAGGAAGACATCTTGATGTTACAAGTTCTTCTAGTCAACAAATCCCTGATTCAAGCCGACTTCTAGGGAGTACTATGGGGATGCCTAAGGAAGCAGTCACAGCAAGCAATCGCACTCCCAATCAAAATACCCATAATCCATATGCCAAACTCCAACCGATCAAGTGCTACAAGTGTAACGAGTTGGGCCATCGTTCCGACGATTGTCCTCGTCATAGAATGGCTAATATCGTTGAACATGACGAAGATGTGTATGAGGAAGATTGGGAAAAGGAAGAAGAAGTGGGAGTGGAAGATGAAGTGGGTGAGCAAGTTAACTGTGTAGTGCGTCGTCTATTGCTTACTCCGCGAATAGAAGATACCCGGCAGAATCAGCTTTTCCGCGCTTGCTCTACTGTCAACGGCAAAGTATATGATATCATTATTGACAGCAAAAATTGCGAGAACATAGTGTCAAAGGCCTTGGTGGATCACTTATAACTAAAGACGGAGCCACATCCTGCGCCCTACACGATCGGGTGGATATGTAAGGGAGCAGAACTTAAGGTAAACCAATTATGCCGTTTACCTATTTCAATCGGAAAATCATATCAAGATACTATTGTATGTGATGTTGTGGAGATGGATGCGTGTCATGTTTTACTGGGTCGGCCATGGCAATATGATGTTGATGCTACACATCGAGCTAGGGAGAATACGTATTCTTTTGTGTGGAAAAGGACTAAAATTACTTTGAGACCAAAGAGTAATTCCCCTCAGATTGTGAAGAAGCAGAATGTAGGGGTTATGATGAACATCCGAAAGCGTGAAGGGATGTATATGATTATGAACAAGAGCGACCAACAAGTTGTGGTTCATGTTCCCGACATTCTTAAGCCCTTATTAAAAGTATTTAGTGATGTTATGCCTAAGGATTTACCTGACGGATTACCTCCTTTGAGGAATATCCAGCATGAGATTGATTTTCTTCCGGGTGCTAGTCTTCCTAATTTGCCGTATTATCGAATGAATCCAAAGGAGAATCAGATTTTACAGAAGCAGGTGGGAGAGCTCTTTCGAAAGGGCTTCTTGCGTGAAAGCAAAAGTCCATGTACAGTTCCTGCACTTCTCACGCCAAAGAAAGACAACACCATGCATATGTGTGTAGATAGTCGTGCCATTAATTGGATCACTGTCAAGTATAGGTTTCCGATTCCACGACTTGATGATATGCTAGATAGACTTGCTGGATCATGGATTTTTACCAAGATTGACGTTCGCAGTGGATACCACCAAGTTCGCATCCGCCCCGGCGACGAATGGAAAACGGTCTTCAAGACAAGTGCGGGTTTGTACGAATGGCTTGTCATGCTGTTTGGACTCACTAACGCACCTAGTACTTTCATGCGTTTGATGACTGAGGTCGTTTATGGGCGTACACCACAGCATACTCTGGATTTGATTCCCTTGCCCAAGATTCC
Organism: Syzygium syzygioides; assembly: GCA_031216285.1. Classification (NCBI taxonomy): domain Eukaryota; kingdom Viridiplantae; phylum Streptophyta; class Magnoliopsida; order Myrtales; family Myrtaceae; genus Syzygium; species Syzygium syzygioides. The sequence goes on along the minus strand of CM062243.1, from coordinate 27,560,699 downwards.
AGGCTATAATGTCACGGCAGAGAATTTGGCAACCAGAATTAATGAAGTCCAAGCTGTTGTGGCTAGTCAATTGGCTGCTTCTATTTCAAAGTATAAGGAGGATGCTGACAAATGGCGACATTCGAAAATTTTTGAGGTAGGCGATGAGGTAATGGTTTTCCTGCGAAAGGAGCGTTTTCCTGTAGGTACCTATAATAAACTGAAGCACAAGAAGATTGGTCCTTGCCACATCTTGAAGAATATCAACGACAATGCCTATGTAGTTGACCTTTCTCGTGATCTCAACATTTCCCCTATATTTAATGTGGCAAACTTATTTGAGTATCATGCTTCCGATATACCCCTCTATTCTGATCATAACTCGAGGGCGAGTTTTTCCGAAGAGGGAGGGAATGATGTAGAACAGTTAGCCTATGATTATCTTGAACAATGTAATCGCCGTAATTATCGGAAATCTCGGCAGTTTTTCTGATTTTGGGGAAAACAACCATTCAGGCAGTTTCCTATATTATCATTTAGGCAGTTTCTTATATTACCAGTCAGGCAGTTTCCTATATTACCATTCGGGCAGTTTCTTATATTAGTTTATTAGATGCTATCTTTAATTATTCGGTTTCTATTAGTATTAGGAGTCCTATTTCTATATATAAGATGTCCGTCTTGTAATTAAGAACATAGTATTATTGAATAAAAATTTCGAGTTTTTTGGAGTTGTTCCAAATTTACGCTTCCTCTCTGCGTTAGAAATGCACACATAAAGTTTCATGGAAGATAACCTTGTTCAATTTCTATATTCTTCCCACTGAAGAGGAAGCATTCCCTACCTTAAAGAACTGTATAGCATGCCTTATCAAGAAGAAAAATTCCATAGAAACCACCTCAAATGAGCTCATTATATAAGAACATCCATTCTCTTTCAGCAGATCACGCATTCGGAGAAGAGTAGGAAAATGAGCTCCACCTCCCTCGAACCAAGTGCATGCTACCGGCACTATTACTAACACGTTGTTGGATTACGATGATAAGATTGTCCACCCTGCCACTAGGCTTTAGAAAACTCTTTCGTGATTCAGAACGCGGGTAATAATCACGATTCAAATAAGACATTCCATAATAAGTATGGAATAGTTGCAATCACGCCCGAGGACATGAAGCTGTTGATAGTAATGGTCCCTTCCACATTTTTAACAAAAAAGGGTTAATTACTCAAAACCCCCTTGAATTTTGCCACCATTGCGTAACAGCTTCCAAAAAGCATCCTATGTTTCTTGGAGAGTTTGCTTGTCCTGATCTGTTGAACAGAGATTTGAGCAGCTAATCATCACTTTTGGGCCATGTAAATCGGCTTAGTCCGCCCATGTTTTGCCTTCTGGGAATATGTACAAACCTTCCCTAGTCAGAAATTCATGACTAGCGTGACCTTTGAAGGAGTCATCACAAAGACGGAAAGATCTTAAGCAGTGGCTGCCTCGAATATTCAACAAGAAAGTCTGCAGCGGCATCTGGAAGGCCTTCAGATTCCTTGACATCGGACTCTAAGGTCTCTCTGCATCTGTTTTTGGTGAATTAGCCTCACTGAGTAAGAGGTATGACCCTGCTAACTAGAAGCAGAAACTAATTATGACAGCATCAAATTTGGCTGCCCCCATTTGATTTTCTCAGGTCCAGCCGACGAATTTGTGGCTAGATTATTTCGTCATTGTCATGATGTTCATACACAATTTCCCGAAAAAACCAAGCATTCATAATCTGAATTCTAATGCAGCACACCCAAATGTCATCCCACATTCAGCAAATATGGTTGGTTTGTCTAAATTGTCCGAAGCTGTTAAATTGTTGATCCTCTGTAGAGTTTCCGAGAAATCTAGAAGCTCCTAAAAGAACGGTTATGCTGTGGCTAATAATTTGTTTAAGGCTAACGCATGTATATATAGACACAATTGAAACAGATATCTCTAACACAAAAATTGCTACAAATATGGCCATAAAAGCTCAAGTTAATGATTCATAACTGTGGCACTGGAGAATTGGCCACTTCAACTTTACTGGACTCTTAATTTGTCCATGCTTAAAGCATGCAGATAATAGATACGATTGAAGCAAGTATCTCTGACACAAGCACAGATAATTTGCCGAGTATGTTGTTGGAGTGAAGTCTGAAATAGGCTCGAGAGCTCACATATTGTATACAGATAAATCAGCTCAACTATAAATCCAATGTACCTAGCTTCCTCATGTGCACCAACCATTATAATAAAATAAATTCCTTCCGATTTGTCCCTTTGCCGATAAATCTGATACACACATACAGACACCTCCACATCAAAGTCTATGCCAAATGCTAACACCAAAAATCTAACAGAATCAAACGGAAGCACTTAAATGGAAAAGTCAGATACATATTTTTACCAATGCCAGTAGTTGAGATCATACCGAAAATGGAAAATAAATATTTGGACAGAATTCTTCATGAGATCAGATCATTGTTTATGTAGATGGTTGGGATTTCTTTAATGAGGCGCCAATAGTCGCCGGCGTGCTTCGAGCATCGCTCTTCGAGAACTTCGCAGTCTCCTATGGACAAATGCTCAAGCGAGGAAGGGAGGCCGGCCTCGGGCAAGTACCTCAGCTTCGGGCATCCACGAGTGTATAAGCGCTGGAGAGAAGATGGGAGGCCACTTGATAGTCTTTCCAGGTTCCTCATGTCAGAGAGATTAAGATAGGAGAGAGAGGAAGGGAGGAGATCATGGTCATTGCCGTCGCCGTCTGAAGGAAAGCACACCATATCTCCAAGTCCGCCGACACTCCCATCAATCCATAAAGATTGGAGCGATGCAAGTGTGTGCAAGTCCCACTCTCCCACAGGCTGCTTCATGTTCACGCAGACCCTCATCTCGAGGGTCTCTACATTGGGAGGTAACCCTCCACTGGGAAAGCGTGTGATATTCTCACAACCGACAATGTATAGGCTCTGGAGGGATGTGAGGTGATGCAATTTATCGGGTAGAGACTTTATCTTCGGGCAACTCCAGAGGCTGAACTCGGATGTGCTGGCGGGAAGTGGAGGGAAGCGCTCCAGCTCCAGAGCGGGACACCCGAATATCGTCAAGCAAGTGAGGTGAGAGAGCTTGTGCAGGCTCCGGGGAAAACTTTCCAAGTGGTCGCAATACAAAATTCTTACATCTTTGAGCCATTGGACATGGTGTTGGTGGTCCGAGTCTGAAACTATCTCCGCCAGTGACTTCACTCCCCTGCAGTTATGAATCTTAAGTTCCTTGAGAGTTGCCGGTAGTCCGCCCTTGCCGAATAGTGATGCAGGCAGCGAATCGCATCTGTAAATTCTCAATTCTCTCAGACGAGACGTCTCCTTGCTGTTGTTGCTCGAGCCATCTAGAGGAATCTTACTGCCTATGGGCAAATGCTGGAGATTCTCGCAGTTTTCGACGGTTAATGATGTCATAGATGCTGGCAAACCGGTCTCTGGAAAGGACCGAAGTTTTGGACAGTCAAGAACGATCAAGCTACGAAGAGAGGCGAGATTGTGCATCTTGTTTGGAAGCTTCTCTAGGTTTGAGCAATCGTTCAATTTCACAGCTTCGAGGCGGCTAGGCAACTCTCTATCACTTTCTCCGGCTATAAAAGATAAGAACTGAGGACAACTTGTGACTTCTAAGCTCCTCAGACAAGCAAGATTCTGAACATTATCTCTGTCCTGCCACAAGTGTATCAGGTTTTTGCATCTTCTTACCTCAAACTTCTCTAGCCTGATCAAAGAGCTCGTGTACCCAAGAGGAAAGCAAGCGAGCCCCTTGACATTTTCGACAGCAAGAGTGGTTAGAGAAGTCATGTTAATCAAGCTCTTCAAAGTCACCTCGTTACAGCCTCTGAAGTATAGCTCGTGGAGAGACGGAAGACTAATGGCAGGCAAGTCATCCAGAAGCGGACACGAATCGATGTCAAGCTTCACGAGGAAATCTAGTTTTCCGGGCAATCTTCCCTTCAACATGGGACAATTGCGGACCATTAGATGCTGGAGACAAGGGAACGGCGCTTCTACTTCTTCGGCGCCCCCAAAATGAGTCCAATCCTGCCAGAATGACATATCGTTGAACTCCAAAGTTGTTAGGGATGGAAAAGGCTTACTAGTTCCGTAAAATTCGAAGCCCACCATGCACACAGCATTCAGACCCTTGATGTGCAGTTCTTTTAGGGAGGATAGCAGCCCGAGTGACGGTAACGTTCCAACGTTACGACAGCCACACAAGCGCAAAGAGACTATGTTGAGATGCGATGGACTTCCCAACCAGAAAGGGAATTCAATGCCGCCGTAGTAGGAGATTGTGAGATCTCGAAGGTCTTTATGAGGCCGAAGAAAGTCGAGGACCTCCATTTCAAGCTCTGCCTTCGGCGAATCTTGGAGATGTTCTCTCCATTTCATGATTAACCGGTCAATTCCACGCTTCATGTGTAGATTGGCATCCTTAGCATCTCCAGCGTCTCCTACCTTGTGCAACTCAGAGATTAACAATTCCCCTCTAAGGTGCTTAAGGTGTTTTAACTCCTTTAACCTCGGCCCATTCTCTGTTCCCACGATAAACTTTGATAAAATCTCAAGGTTCACCAAGTTACCTATACGTTGTGGCATGGCTTGTAGGTTCCGGGTTTCTCTAATGTCGAGATATCGTAAATTGATAAGCTTCTCGACACCTTGAGGCAATCCAGTAAGGTACGGACAACCCCGTAATATCAAAGCCTCTAGGTTGAACAACCCAACGATCGATTCGGGAAGCCTTTCAATCTCAGTGTAAGATAAATTAAGGTAGTGCAGATGCCTCAATTTACCTACACAGTCCGGTACCTTGCCGATGCAGTAATGACTCAATGAAAACACCTTCAAATACTTCAAGTCCGATAGCAAGTCAGCTAGCACGCTTTGGGACAGATGCAACATTGCGAACTTCCCGGGTTGTGGTCGCAATGAGATGAAGCTTCTTAGCCGCTTCATTCTGTGATACACCATAAGTCTTTCAGACGTAATTCTGTAGCTCGAAATGATGGATGCGTGACGAGCTAAAGATGCATTACTCTCAATGCTCTTTGACTCAAACCCCTGTGAGCTAAAGTACCTCGGGCCAGCAGCTAACTTTGCAAGGTCATTCAGAAGATCATGCATTGAGAACCGTGAACTGCTGCCGCTTAATTCTTGAAAAAACGATCTTGATACTAACTCGTTGAAATAATCGAGGCCTGTCTTCCAGAGGTTCTTTCCTTTGCTCCCGTTCACCAAGCCTTCCGCCATCCACCAGTGGATCAACTCATCCCTTTCTATTTCGTAATCCTTGGGAAAGATCACGCAATAAGCAAAACATCTCTTCAGATGAGAGGGGAGATGAAAATAGCTGAGTTTCAGAGAGGGAAGGATCTCATTTCTCTGTACCGGTAGATCCCAAATTCGGCTGTTGCATATGGCTTCCCACTCATGGGGATCGACATTGGCACGCAGCAATCCGCCCAATGTCTTCACAGCCAATGGCAAGCCTTTGCACTTTATCACTATTTTCTCACCTAATGATTTAAGATGGGGGTGGTCATCGAAATTCTTGGCGTCAAGAGCATGATAGGCCAATAAAGTCAAGCAAGCATCTTGAGGCAACTCCTTCAGACAGTATGCCGGAGCGCCGGCCATTGAAGCCACACGGAGGTTACGAGTTGTAACGATGATCACGCTCCCCTCAGCCCCGCCTTGGAAAGGCTTCAGGAGATCGGTCCACTCTCCGTACTTCTCGGTCCAAACATCGTCCAAAATGATCAGAAACTTCTTCCCAGACAGATATTCCCTCAACTTTTCTTGGAGCAGGTCTAGGTCGTTGCCTTCGCCAGACAAACGAGTGATTTTCTCCAAAATCCTCTTTGTGATAGCAGCCACGTCGAAGTCATAGGACACGCAAGTCCATGCTTTTACATCGAAATAGCTGGCAACTCTATCATCATGATAGACTTGCTGAGCTAGAGCCGTCTTTCCGACCCCTCCCATCCCCATTATGGGAATCATTTTCGGGGCCGCATTCATGATATTGATGCCTTCTTCTTCACCGATCAACAATCGAAGGACCTCCATCTTTTCCTTTTCTCTACCTACAAAACAAGGCTCTGGCAAATGTGTGGTATGACGCTGCTGCTGGGATGGGAACGACACTGAGTGGTCGGCGTCGTTCTCCCTCAGGCTCAGGCTATGTTTCTGCTTGATAATCTCCTGCAATCGACTGTTGATATCCTCTATTTCAGACCTCATTTTCTGGTCATGCAAGAACTCTCTAGGACTGAAGCAGCTTGGCACAATCAGAAGTGTCTTGCTCACGCTCCTGAACTCCGCCTTCAGCTTCTTTTCCTGGGCTTGAACAGTGAAGTCGTCGAGCAAGTCCTCGATGTCGTAGGCCAAGTTCCAGAGGTCCTCGAGCCACGACTTGACTCTAGCATTACCAGTCAACTGCTTTTCCTCCGCGTCTTCCAGGGCGTCATTTATTCGCCGGAGCTCCTTCTCCCATTTCTTCAGGAGGGTGTGGAGTCCCTCGCGCCGCATGAGGCTAAGAAGCTCGCCAGATTTTAACCGGTTGAAGAGCACCTCGAGGAGGGTGCTGAGAACCATCTCCCCAATGGCTTCTGCCATCTCCCCAAAATGATTGAACCGCAACGCAGATGGTTGTGAAGCAAAGTGTGCAACTGAGTGGAAAAGGGAGGCAAAGCTAGTCTCTCAAGTCCTGGAAGAGAAGGGAGAGAGGTCAGCGGGGAGGTCGGACCACTTACTATAAAATAAAACTAGACTATCATGCAATATTTGGGAAAAATACTATTGTTTTTTAACTTTACAAGGAAAATGTCATGAAATTGATCGGCCTTTTTGCCGGACAATAAAGTTGGTTGCGAGCGAAAAGCTTCATAGATTGCTATTACCATTGCATTGAGTTCTATCTTGGTATATCACTAGTAGCTGTCTTCTCAAATGTTTCAGAGGGACAAAAAAGAAAAGATTATAGGATGGGGCTATTTCCAGCACTATACGACTAAAAATCCCCTCTTTCTTTACTAGATAGACAAATTCGGCCTTAATAGTTTTCATAATTGCACAGTTTTCTTCAAATTACAATAATTTTCTTTTGAATGTTTTCCGTCAAATTTAAACTTATTGCCAATTAGAAAATAAAAGCTAATCACTTTTTTTTTTTTTATCGTTGCTCTTATAATAACTTTACTATTCCTCATCCCTCGTGCCTAAAAGCTCACTTTCCTGGTGAAGTTTTATTTTTTGATTTCACTCGTCCGAAAATAATTTGAAGTCTATCTATTTTGTATATAAAAAATTTGTGTTTTTTACATGTAAGACGTTATCAGAGAATCTAGACCACAAAAATCATTGGCGTGAAAAAGATACGGACATTGAGGTATTTTGATAGTTTTCCGTAGGCACTCCATGAATGATATAAATTTTTGTTAATCCAAAATGAATAAAAATTCACCGACTATTTAAAAAAAATCTTATTTGATGCAAAGCTTTGTTTTAATTTTTTTTTCCATTTTACAAGACTGTGATTTTGTTTTGAAAAATCTTTAAAGATGGTTTCTGTTGTTTCATCTGATCATATTCTATTATACGTATATCTATATAAAAGACAACCAATGAAAAAGAATTTGATGGTGATATGCACAACAAAAATAGGAAATTTATAAACATGTGACTGTGTTAAAAAGTAGGTTATACCAAAGTTTTTGTATATTCTACCTGAGAATCAATCCATAAATTTGCTTGACATCGTATAGAAATTTCTCTCTTCAACAAAGCTAATTTCTGCTAAAGTAAAATATAAATACAAAAAAAATATAATGCATTTAATATACACTATGAACAGTAAAAAAAGATAAAACATACAATATTCTTAATTATGTCAACTAGATCCTACAAGAATAGAAAAACTAGAAAAAAGATGGAAGAACAAATAAAATTGGAGCATCACTTTAAATTGAAATTAAATAATAATTGAAGGCAATTCTGTCTCATGAGTGAAAATCTGATGGATTTAATCATCTATGGGGTGGAAATAGCTTATAAATTAATCTGCAAAGAAAAAAAGGACTATTTCGTGGTCACATCAGATCATTTCAGAATAAGAATTAAGTACAATTGAGAAATAACATTGTAAGTTAATTCCCAACCATGAGATTTGATTTCTGATTATTCGGTGAGCAAAAATCTTTCACTTCCTAACAAAATGACCGCAGTGTGATCAGGGTACATCTGACTAGATTTTAGTCTAAAAAATATGACTGCTGAGAGAGTCAAGGACACGAACGGTGACAAAACTATGATATGGTTAGCGCTAAAACTTTTCAAACATTGCTTTGTGTCGAAACTTTTCAAAATCATTAATTTTAAGATATTCTCACGTTTCATTATGATTTAAATCTTACGTGATATATTATTTTATAAATGCATTTCCACGTGACTTTTGTAAACACTACTAACATGTTCAACATGGCAAATCGCAAGCCACAGAAGAAGACGCTACTAGCTCATCAATCTCTCTCAACGATCTACGGACCACTCTGTCCTCACAAGCTCTACCCCCTCGGAAACCTTGCCATTCTTGACAGAGTTTCTCGGAATCGGTTTCTCTCCCTCCCTCGCGACCTCCATGACTGCGTCGCCTACCTAATCGAATTCACTTGTGAATTACGGGTTTCAATCGAAACGATGGGTTAAACTAATTAATAGTCACGACTTTGGCGTATAATTAGATTATAAATAAGAAAAGACTAAGAAGAAGCAGAGATAAATCACACAGTTGATATATAAGCAGGAGGAGGAGGAGGAGGAGATGATGATGATCTCTATATTATATCACAATACACAGAATCAAGATGTCACCTGACTCACACCGTCAGATAAGCTCCCCTCTTCTTCTTGCTACAATTCTGGAACTTCAATTTGCTGATATCTCTTTGCTTTGTTTGTGTTCACTGCCTCAATTTATTGAGTGCAAGAGCCGAGACAAACTAAGTAACCAAAACGTGAATGGAGTACACATCTCAATCAGTAATGTTTTCTTAAGCACCCATAAGAAGAATCATAACTTTTCAAGAACCAGCCAGGAAGAAAACATTCCCACAAGATCCCATTTCTTGAGCCTTTCATTCCCCTTTCTTTTGGTTATATCTTGAACCGAGTTTACTCAATTACGACGATGCGCAATTCCGCTTTAATTGACAGAACTAACCCTTTCTATTGACTATATTCAGTGGCATTGCCATCTCCAGTGTTGAACAGTTTGGTCATTGGCTTTCCCACTGTCACTTTCTCCAAAAGAACTTGGGACAAAATATTTCATGGCGTTAAGTAAAGACCTTGTCCGGTCCATCAATGTGAAGCTTCTTCCAGCGTCTATGCAGGAGACAAGCAAGGGCCATGCATGTTAAGATCCCAAACGTGTGGCCATTGAAATATCCCCCACAATAAAAAAACCACATAATAACAAAGTGAGATCAAGGGGCCTTCATTTACAAGCTCTTGCTTAACTAGGTCGATATCTGTTTGTAATAACACGTGTGGAATCAGTTCCTTCATTCACAAGCTCTTACTTAACTAGGTTGATGTTTCTTTCCCTTTGGATATGATAATCAACCAGGTGATGATCACTGCAGCTTACTTGATCATGCATATTTTTACGTACAATTGTGCCTGTCAAAATGTCTCTGTCGCGTGCTCTTGAAATTTACTCAAAATCAGCAAAAACGAAAAAAGAAAGGAAAATAAAGAGGTGGTTTATGCCGAAATCAACCAATGTTTCAAATAATGAGTTGTCAATATGATTGTTTTTGTGGTGGGTGTCACGCTTATTGTAGCATTGTATGTCCTTGTCCGGCCTAACACTTTCAGGAAGAGATGAGGCAAGCGAGATGGACAATTAGTCCCACAAAGTCTTATGCAGAGAAAGCAAATTGCTTGCGGTTTCCAAAGGACCAACAGTCCAACTGCATTCACAGACAATTATATGGACCGAGATAAAGCTCCAGTCTGCAAATTATGGGGGATGGCCGGAGTGAGATAGTACACCAGCTTGATCAAGACGGTGGGACTTTTTCTGCAGCAAAAGGAAGAGGAAGGAGAAAGAAAAAATCCACAGTAGATCGTCGGTCCAATGTTGTTTATATTGCTATGCGTTGAAACATGAGTTATAGAACCACTGGAAAGGATCGCAAAAAGTAATGGCTCAGCCGTTCCGGCGTGAAGACGGATCGCAGTGATCTGGCAGAAACATTGCCAACAATTGGTTCAGAAGCAAAAAGCAACAGTCAAATATTCGACCAAAAAAAAAAAAACACTCACAAATATGAAAAGAATGATGATCATTCCCTTTACATCTAGATGGAGCTCTTTGGATGATTTATCCGGAAGAATACAAAAAAAAAAAATCTTGGCAAGGAACTAAATATGCTAGACCTAATCAATTGATGTATTGAACACAAAGATCAAATATGAATTAAGCCGACAAACCAAAAATAGACGAATGAGGATTAGTACAGGAAATATCAATGACCGGATTCATCAATTAGCTTGGCTTGCCCATCATGGCCGAAGAGAAATAAGTTCTGCGAAAAACTGTCTTACTAATGTCGGGCCAGTCAGACGCTGGAAGAATGCTACTCCGAGCCACCTGCAACATGTCATAGAGAGCTCTTGGTAAGCCCTCCTCTGTGTCATGAGCCTCCAGAATACTTCTGTCGTAGCACTCTTTGCTGCAGGCCTTTTCCTTCCTTCTGCCTAACTTAGTCCGTCAGGTCGACCGATCCCGGGTCGCCACAAACTATATTTACTGAACTTCTTCTGGTCGAAAGCTCCAACAATATGAACCGGAGTGCATAGACATGGTGCTTCAGCGAAGGCCATGTTTTACTCGAGCTGGTGAATTCAGGTGGTTGGTAACCAAGGGCGCCGGAGTTCAGTTCCTGCTTGGTGGTGCTAGACAGCATCATTAATCTGTGGAGATTGTAGTCTGTAATGAGGGCATTGAAGTCCAGAGCTTCTAACAAGATGATAGTTGACTTCAGGTTGCCGTGCGGTACTGCCTTATCGTTATGGAGGCAGTTCAAGCACCGGGCCACATCTGCAGCGATCTGGAGCCTCGTGTCCAGAGACAAGGGCGGTAGTTTCCTTGGATCCTTCTTCGTTGCAAAGAGCATCAATCGTGCGTCATAGACTCGTAGGTGTTCTTAATCAATGCTAAGTAACATTCAATTGTTTCCAGTGTTATCTTCAGTATTGTCTTGATCCATGCCAACAGGATTTCCCAGAGTGAAATGCCAATGAACAACTTCAGTTCCCATATAGAAAAGGGTAATAACCGACTAAGTCATTCTATTCATCAGATCCACTATGACTATGTTCAGGACCACCAGTTGAAAAGTATCATTCTGCTCTAGGTTTACTTCATATGTCGAGATAGTTAAGGTGCTCTTCTGTGGATGACATGTCTGACCTCATGGCCATCTTCCACCTTTTGCCAGGGACGCCGTTCATTTGCAGTTCCTTCACTTGCAGAGAAGATAGCGCACATAGTAAGGAAGCACTAAGACCTCCAAGATGATTTATCTTACTAATCTCTTACATAGACCGTATGTTTAATTAGGATAGAGCGTCACGCAAAGAGGGTTGCAGTTCATTCAATTATCTAATAATCAATTTGAATATGGATTATTAACTTATGCTTTTCTAAGCAACAGTTTTGTTGAAATTGGTGATTCATTTTTTGACATAGTAGTCTTTAGTCCAATTTAGACTACTCTAGTGGACGGGAGAAACAAGCATAAAAAAGTTCACGATAAGAACATTGGGAGTGCCTTAAATCAATCAGTTAAAGTATCATCGGTGATTTGCCTTACGGGAAAATCCCATGTGAAGGCTAGTCGTCCTATATGGTATCGCCAATGTTGACGTGCACAATTTTTGTAATTTTTTAAAATATTTTTGATTTTTTAATTATTTTTTTGATTTTTGATTTTTCTTTTCTTTTTTTCTTTGTTTTTTTTTTCTGTGCCTGTGAGGGTAATCGACGGCCCTTGTCGGCCACAAAGGCCTTGCCCATGGCTGACGAGGCCGTGAAGGCCTTGGGCGAGGCCATCGTGGCCTTGTCAGTAGCGGACGAGGGCCTTCGTGGCCTCGCTAGCCACGGGCGAGGCAGCCTTACCTAGATTTGACATGGGCCTTTGCACCCTTGCCAGTGGCCGGTGAGGCCACAATGCCCCCAGGGGAGGCCTTCTTGGCTTGGTTGGTCGCTAGCGAAGGCCTTCGTAGCCTCGTCGGCCTTCATGCCAGGGATGCCTAGCACACGGTCAATGGGGCCATGACGGCCTCACCTAGGGCCTTCGTAGCCCCGTCGGCTGAGGGCGAGGCCTTTGCAGCTGGTGAGGGTTGCCGACGATCATCGGCACAGAAAAAAAAGCAAAGAAAAAAGGAAAATAAATATAAACAATTATAAAAAAAAATCTAAGTAAGACGTTTTGACGGAAATGATACTCAAATCGTCGATTCTACTCCGATCTTAAGTGAATGAAAAAAAAAAAAAGTCATGACCTTCAAGTTAATGTTATACAAATGTTATTCTTATCTTGAAAAGTCGTGAAAAACCCTAAAAAAAAAATCTGGTACTTGGGCATAAGTGGAGGTGTCTAGAATCCACTATAGCTTGTGTAGAAGAATCCGTTATATACATCTTTGCACCATTTCAGAGATAGTTGCCTCGTAAGTCAAGTGGGAATTCTTTATGTACAGGCTAAGGATCATTCGTGAAGAGCGTGAGGTTTGGACCTCCACCAAGAGCGTGGGAGAGGAGCACTTACCTAAAATCCACATTCCACGCCCTCCTCCTCCAGTAAACTATATCCCCACCGCCCGTCCGGTTAGAACGTGACGGAATTCACAGAAGGGACTCCAGTGCGTGGAATTTACGCATTCCGGTACCCAAGTTTACGAAACCAAAGTCTCGAAACTTAGAACGCCGGATCGATACAAATTTTGATGCTCTTGTTATTATATTTTCGCCCGGAAAAAAATCACCAAAAACCCCAAACTTTTACTTCAGTGACACATTTACCCCGAATTTTTTTTGTGACACCAAAAATCCCAAACTTTCTTATTAATGACACATTTATCCCAATGTCCATTGTCCATAGGCATTTTCATCTTTTCCGTTTTTTTTTTTTTTTTTACTTTTTTTTCTTTTTCGGCGAGAAAAAGCGAAAAATACGAAAATGCCCATGGACATTATACATTGAGGTAAATGTGTCACAAAAAAGAAAATTTAAGATTTTTAGTGTTATAAAAAAAATCGAGATAAATGCATCACATAAAGTAAAGTTTAGAATTTTTTATGGCATTTTTCCTGTTCGGGCCGAAGCATGGAATTGAATTGGCCAAAAAGGCTAGGAAATACCATCACAAAACTGTTCATCTCAATTTCCACCGTACCTCTGTAGTCCTATCATTAGTATATTACTTACGGACAAAACTAGGAACAGTCCAAGCTGTTCGCTCACCGCCTCACCGGATGTACCTGGACCTGTTTTTCGCATTATATTCTTGATGGTACACTAGCAACCCCTTCCAGTCCCACCCCCTCGCCGCCATCCTCCGCCGTCCCCGAGACCCCCACCACCACCGCCGCCGCCGATGGCCGATTCCTCCGCCGCCGCCGCCCCCCGCCCCACCAAAATCGTCGCGGCGGCCGACCCTTTCGGCGCTCCGCTCAAGGACGCCCTCGTCTCCCACCTCCGGGAGACCCTGCACATCGAGGTGGAGGACCTCGGCACCGGCCCCTACTACTCCGTCGCCGCCGACGTCGGCCGCCGCGTGTCCTCCGGCGGAGGATCCGGGACCCGGGGCCTCGTCGCCTGCGGCACCGGCTCCGGCGTCTCCATCTTCGCCAACAAGTTCCCCGGCGCGTTCGCGGCGACCTGCCTCTCCGTCGCCGACGCCGTCAACGCCCGGTCCATCAACAACTCCAACATCCTCGCCGTCTCCGCCCTCTCCACGCCGCCGGGGTCCGCCGTGGAGATCCTCCGCGCCTGGCTGGACACCCCCTTCAAGTCCCCCTGCCCCGCCTCCGGCGACCAGCCCTGGAGCGACGACCTCCAGGAGTTCCTCGACCGAGCCCTGGTCGAAACGCCCAAGATCGGCGCGCCGCCGGCCTCGGAGCCGGACGATTCCGCCTCCTGCGCGATCTGTTGCCTGGCGAAGCGCCGGGAGCTGAATCCCATCGACATGATCCCGGGGGGGTCGATGAAGATAATCCGGGAGACACCCACATCGGCGATCGTGAGGTTCAAGGCCGGGAGCGTCGAGCCGGCGCACCACCACACGTTCGGGCACGATCTGGTGGTGCTGGAAGGCAGGAAGACCGTGTGGAACTTGAGCAAGAAGGAGAGGTACGACTTGGTGGTCGGGGATTACTTGTTCACGCCCCGCGGGGATGTGCACAGGGTCCAGTATCACGAGGACACGGAGTTCTTCATCAAGTGGGATGGCCACTGGGACATGTTCTTCGATGAGGATCTTGTGACTGCTAAGAAGGCCATCGAAGAGGAAGAATCATCATCATCATGAGCTTGATTTTGTGAGTTTCGATGTTCTTGCTCATGCCCACGAAAGAAAGTCTGCCATGGGGAGTTGTGTTGTTTGTGATATATCAAGAGAAGGAGGATGTGATCTTGTGGAGTTGAGGTATGTATGAGCTGAAGTTGGTGTTGCAGAGTATATGTATGAGCAGAGAGACTTTTCAACTGATATGTTTCATGTTTGGTTGAGTCTTGAGTGATGATTTTCTCTGTTACCGGTTTAGATTGAAAGAATCAGAAGTTTGGGTATGAAATAGGTGTACCTCATTGGCTTGAATTTCACCTCCACACCACCAGAAATGTGAATGCTGTCTTGTTTAGGCCATTCACCTGTGTGTTTAGAATCACAAATCCGTGAGGTTTAGTGTTGCTTTCAATGAATTCAAATTTACCAAACTGAGAGGAATTTGCTGGAGTAAAGAAAAATTTGTCATGGGACTAATTTAAATTCAGAGTTAGGAGGGGTGTGAATCAGAGAAGGAGATTTGTATGGTTTCGCGCCCGTTTGGTATGCCTGTGACTGAATCAGAAGCTGCTACCACCTTTGAAAGTGTTGCAGCATTGAGGATTACAGAATACTTTCTCAAGATTGCAACATCCTTATCCACAATTAGAGAAAACTGCACTAAACAGCCTCATTTCAGAAAATTTTAGTTGATACTGGGTGTGTCGGGAGGCTTTTCTAACTTGTATGTTTGGTAATGCATGTTTGAAATTGCAGCACTTGAAAACTAGGCGAGACGGTTCTCTAGAAATTGTAGTAAGCTGCTACAGTTTTGTAAATGTAAAGTCAGTATTCAACTCAGCAATTTGGTAGATGATTAAGTTTTGCTGGTCACCTGCAATTTTACAGAGAAAGAAGCAAAACCTTTTTGTACAACGAGTAGAGGGCCATTTTAATCATATGCAATCCTTCGGTGGCACACATAAAAGACAACACTTAGGGAAAACCTTGCTATAACATATTTACATAGGTGTAGATGTTGAGTGATTTTTTTTTCCCCATAGATGTAGATTGATCGATCCGATTAATCACACGAAGTTGCCTGAGTAATTTAGAATCCGACATGTATGTATGCAAATTAGGCTCTAGACATTAATTTTTTTTCATTGGTAAACTATCGTACGTGAATATTGATGTTTTTTTTTTCTGTCGAAAAAATATCATTGTTTTTGTTGCGATCGACGAGCAACACCTCAGGTTAAAATTTTAACTTTCCCATGGCGTCAAAGATAAACTTGAACCACACTAGTATTTACGCGTGAAAATTTAGGTCTTTGCGTAATAACTAGAGATGGATAAATTCCCATGATTCCATATTATTTAGATTTGAGCACACATTGACTTCAATTGATTAATCCACCAAAAAAAAAAGGAAATCGAGGCCAAAGGCAAAGCACAAACTCATGGAGGGTTATGCCGAACCGATTGATTAGAAGAAGAAGAGAGGCCAATTCTCATTTTGGGCCTAGTCACGCGAGCCCAAAGTGTCGTGACGTGCTCTACGAGGCCAACTTTGTTTGGGCTTATACGAGTCAGGCCCATTAATAGCATCGCTCCTCGGGCCATATGATCCGTCTTCGTGTGTATCGAATCCTTGGAAGAAGCTCATCATCGTCTTCATCTTCAACCTCAGAAAGCTCGTCGCCGGCGATGCTGTCGCTCTATGAAATCGATGAGCGAGGAAGGAAGCACGGTGCCCGCGCCGAAGTTGATGAAGCTCTCCGTGAGCGGAGTCACGGAGATTCTCAGGGTTCTGTCTCCTGTGAAGGACGACAGGTGAGTCGGTTTCTCTTGGCTCTGGAACCGGCGTCGCGATGGACGTGTATGAGTTTTGGAGAGGGAATTTCCGAGTGACGAATTGATGGAGAGATGGTAAGGATGCTTCTCGATTGCTGATTTTGCTCTTCTGATTGTGTTTTTGACTTTCTGCAGTTTGGACAGTGCGAGTGACGACGAGCAAGGCGGGGTTCCTGCTTCCTGTGTCGATGATGTCGTGATGATCATCACGTCTGATTATTAGTAGGCTCACTTTGTCACAGGTACATTGACCTCCTTTCTTTACTCTGTATGGTTACTGGCAACGAACAAAATGGTCTGATTATGCTCCATCCAATATCTAACTTGCTTAATTGTGTATAGATTGGGAAAATTTATTGCAAAGAATCTGAAGAAGAGATTTACAGGAATTGTCTTTAAATTTAAAAACCCATCATCAATCTAGGCCCGTGCTCATTGTTTCTTGGCACCCTAGGGAACTGATGTTAAAATGTTCTGAGTTTAAGACAGGATGATAAAACTCATTCTTGCAGTGCCCAAAAGCACTACATAGTCGTGGTTTTATTTATAGTGACCTCTTTGCTCAAAACAGGAGTTTTTACTTCTGCTATTTTTCGCTGAAGATTGCATTTTTGAAGCTCCAACAATTAGATTCTGGGGTAAGAGAAGAATCCTGTGGGCTGCAGTTTCTCTTGTTTACATGCCGAATGCTCATATTTTCCTTGTCGAATTATCTAGTGATATTCACATGTGGAAATTTTTTATCTGAAGAATTGGTATGACAGAGCCCTAAAATTTTGGTTTTGTGGTTTACTCCCAGCTGGTTAGGATGATCCTTTCCCAGAGTTTCTTACATCGATAAAATACTTTCAACTCGACATTTTCATCCTCTCTTGTATGGGGATTCATTGGTTCTATTCTGCTTGGTGACTTGGCTGGTTTCTAATTTTGGTCTTCGATGTCATGAATTTAGAGTCTTCCTGGTCATCCCAACCAAAAAAGCCATCCCATCCTGTCCAAGCCAGTACTGTTGCTTTTTTTGGTCCTTTGTAGAACCTGTGTTGATTGATGCGCTTATTAAAGCACGTCTGATGCACTAATCTTCTCTGGATGAGTCTATCAATTGTTCCCAAGTAAGTATTCACAAAAAGTTTGATACTCTGGTGCCAGAAGAGAAGTGCTCATGTTTACTAGTCTTGTGGTTTTCGGTTTCTGTAGACAACATCTTTTCTTCGAAATTAGATGCAAATGAACATGACTAGATTTTGTTCATATATTTTATGTCTGTAGCATTCATAGCCTTCAAGCTACTTGCAGTCTAGTATGGCTTTATCATATCATAGTACGTTTCCGAAGTCTATTGTTGCTTGTCCAAACAACTGAATGCAATTTTTTCTTTGTCCTCCATGTGATTAGCCTTCTGAAGGAACTGAGCTATTATTAATCATTAATATATGTGCATACAATAAAGCACACATCCTCATGAGAATCAACTAATTCCTTGGTGTTTGGCTGTTCAGGTAAGGGTCTGTATGAGCACAACTTGAAATTACTTGTTCCTTTCTTTGACCATCCATCGATAATATTACACAGTATACAAAAGGTAGTAGCTCTTTGTAAGTTCAAATCTGGTTCAGTGATAGACATAACTAGATTATCTTCATCAACCAACCCACTTTCCGGTCGAACTTGGCATTTCTGTTACCATGAGTGCCGATGGTAGAATTGAGGGATGGCCACCGGTAATTCTCCCATTAGGCTGAATGGATACCCAGTGCTAGGGCTTCCCTTCTGATCTGCGGGATCTTGCATATGCGCATGTGTGCCACTATAATTTTGCATGCAGGCACGTACACACACAAGCTGTAGAAAATTTTACCCATCAATGACAAATTGACCATAAATTAAGGAAAAAACAGAGATTGCCTAGTTTCATTTAAGTACAATAGATATAGTTCTTTCATAATTCTTTCTCATTGAATTCTTAGGACATGTCATTGCTTGCTAGCATCTGTTTGGAACTTGCAAATGCTCAATGAGGTCAAGTCTGTCTTACGACACGTGTGAACCTAGTGAACTTGTTTCAATTACTAGCTCATATGCATAATGCTAAAATAATTAGTATTAGATTCTTCAGATTTGTTTCATCATTGTTCTGAACCCGGGTTTTTACTTCCTGCTGCTTTACCTATATCCACAGGGTGATGATGAGACTTACATTTTGGCTAGATGGAAGCTCAGGTACTTCAATTGATCACCATTTACAACCTTCACTATTTGCTGTTTCCTCTCGTGGATCTGACCTGGGGATAAATTAGGTGGAGCCAATCATGGAAATAAATGACTTGCTTTATCAATTGGCATGAATATCTACGATATATTTATTAGTATATCACTGTCTATCAATAGAGTGGCTCAAACAATTTCTCAACTTGCAGAACCTACTTAAAACTTCCCTGGAGACCTCTTATTTCGATTGATGGGAAGACTGTTAAATGAACTTGACAGCAACTTGCAGAACCTACTTAAAAATGTTAATTGGAACTGATATTTGTACTTCAGTCACAGTATTAGTGAAATGTTACACTAGTCTAAAATTTGAAAATGAAAGAAAAATATATTAAACTTTTGAAACTTATGAAAAGTTTTGATATACATATCAATATGTTTATATTGAAGAAGTAGCTTTGTGATGTTTCTTATCAAATAAAAGTCAAACATTTGTAATAGAAAATAATAAGTTAGCAGAAGTCACACCGACCTTTGCACTGTCTAGGTCAAACCTTGAGTGACAAGAAACTAGATATGCCGTTAAAGAAGAATGAGTGCAAACCTATTGACCAGAAAAATCGGTTGCTGAGTTGGAATGCTGCCGTCGAGGTTTCTATAACTAGCATCTCCTGCAATCACCTCCCCAGCTTTACACAGTAACTCTTTCAAGGAGGGACAATCTGAAATATGCTTCCCATGGCAGAAAATTCTGAATTTTAGCATGTTGTGAAGATACAGAGTAACTAGTCGAGGAATTTCAATTCCTCAGCTGCTTCTTCAGGTTTCTCCTGTTCTCTTGCAACAATGTACTCCATCTCTCCACAACCACCTAGATCCAGATATTTGAGCTGTCCCAGACTTTTTTCCGTAGACATTGTACAAGGGTTTCTCAGACGTGGGCACTTTTCAACTCTAATAGAAGTCAAGTTATGAAAGCAAAGATTCAGCGAATCCTCATTGTTCCATATGTATGTCAAATTTGGGAGATCAAATAAAGATAGCTCTCTCAATTGACTGCTTCTTGTGGCTTCTCTCTCCATGACACCGAGGCCCTCAAGTGTACATATGCCTTCTATAGAATTGCATGACTCCACTGTCAAGGACTCCATACAGTGAAGCAGCCTCTTCCACGTGAATGAAGGAATAACATTCAATAGGTTGTGACACTGCTTCACCTCAAGGACCTTTAGGCGGCAAATGAACTCATCGGGCATCTCATTCTTCCAAAGTTCTCTCGATTGGATTCCTGTTAGACATAGCTCTTCTAATTTGGGAAATATGACCTGCAGAAGCATCACCTGACTAAAGTCACAATGAATGGCATAGAAGCAAAGTTGCTTATGAGTCCAGGGCATCTAAAAGAAGAAACCAATCACAAGCAGCGATACTGCTGAGATTAAGGAAAGAGGAAAACCTTCTTGTCAAATAAAGAATGTGGAGCTTCATCAAAACTGGCAGCTCCCTCATTCATCATCTGTACATTTGGCGCCGGCAGCCTCAGCACGAATGCCTTGAGTTCAGTGCACTCCAGGATTGAGAGATTTCTTAGGGAGGGAAACTCATATGCACAACTTCCTGAGCTGAAAGTAATCAAGTTCTTAAGGGAGCAAAGCTTCAATATGCGTAAATGAGAGAACTTCACCACCTTCAACTTTTGTTCTTCACCTTCTTCTTCGGCAACAACTTCCTGAATGTTATCGCAACCAGAAACATCTAACATCTCAAGTTTATCAAGAGTCCTGGCTGTGCCATTTGTGAAGAGATATCTCAAACTGGGGCAACAGTGCAAACTAACATTAGTCAGACTAGGAAGACCCAGTGTTACTTTAGAGCTGCTAGTCACAACTGCATTCAGCCTCGGCAGGTACCACAACTTCACTTCTTTTAATTCTGAGAGGACCATACGTTGTTGCCTTTTCTTAGTATTGACAGCAACATATTCCATTAATGCTTCCAAAGAGGTACACCTGACCACCTCAATCATTTTCAGGCTCTGGAACCTGTCTATTAAATTTGAAGAAAAAATATGAGACAGATTTTCACAATCTCCGACAGTGATGGATGCTAGTCTACAGAATGATTGTTCAGGGAGTTCATTGTGCCATATCCTTCTCAATCCGCACAATGACAAGAGTGTCAACTCCTCCAACCTCGGAAAAAGAACCTGTATGAAAAGACCATATGTTAGCTTCTAGACCATGAACTCCTAAAAGTCCTTATTTGGATGCTCCAATATGTTAATGTATTCTCAAGAATGAAGTTGATGACCCAAGATTACACCATTGTCATGTCATACAAGAATGACATATGCATGGAGTAGCTAGAGGCTTTACAGGACATGTTGACAGATAGAGTTTTCAACTGCTTCATTGGCAATAAGATTACGGTGACCGAGAATAATTTCTATGATAAGCATAACATGGAAAATTCCAGAGATACTACGTACATTTTGATTGAAGAAGGCAGGCAAGGACAAGCCAGAGTTGATGCAACCAAATGCTTGTTGTAGGCCTGTATCAGCTCTCATCAATTGTTGCTTTCCTTCGGATAACGAAAATGCCATCATTTTAGGGCATCTAGATATTCTCAGTCTTGTTAAGGATGGACAGTGAATGTAGTACTTCCCATGAGAGAATGTCCTGAGATTTGGCAATTCTTCAAAAGACAATGAGGTTAATAGAGGGAACTCTAAAGTGGCGGTGGTTGCATCTTCCTGTGATTCTTCTTCTTGCACATCCACAATTTCCTCCATCTGTCTACAAGTTGCTATTTCTATTTCTTTTATTTGCCCAAGTTCTCTAGCCACGGAAGAAGAAAAAAGAAACCTCAGATTCTCACAGTTTTGCACCTTTAGTGAACTTAGGTTTCGGAAACACATCGCTCTTCTTGGATTCTTGTTCCATATGCATCCCAAACTTGGCAAGTCACTTAAGGTTAATTTGGTCAATCGTGACAGGATCTCGACATCCCCACTAACTGTCAGTCCTTCAAGGTTGAATACTTCTCGTATTAACTGACATCTTTCAACGGTTATGGCTTCCAAATTTTGTAGCTTCATTAGCATATTTGATGGGATGATGCTCAAGAGGAAAGTGCAATCCTCTACTTTCAGAAATTTGAGGTTGCTCACATCTGAGGGAAATTGAGAACTCCATATCTCTTTCAATTTGGGAAGTTCAAACAGTGTCAAGGACTCCAACCACGGCAGCGAAACCTTACAAAGCCAGGAGCATAACGTTACGAAGGCATACGAGCGGTAAATAACCCCACATAATCTCATAACAGTGCTTGTAACTAGAAAATATGGGTACCCGTCGCGTGTGAAACAGTAATAAAGGATATAATCTCATGTAATAGATTTAAAGCTAATAGAAGAAAAAGCAGAATATTGATTTTTTGATTTTACCATATTCTTGTTTAAAATTTATGATATTTGCACTTACTTATTGTTTACCTATTATTTATTTGGACTTTATTATGTTGAGAATATCCATTATGATGTTTTGAAAATTACAAAACAATCAAAGGCTGCTAATGTATATATTTGAGTATTTAGAATGAATAACTTCTATATACATAAACATTATGCAGTAGTGTTGACAACCGGACCTCTAAAGCATGAGAAGGCTTTGGCTCTGCAAGGAGAATAATCTGTTGGACAAAGAGTGTGTCTAAATCTGGACGGATCTTTGTAGAAGGAGAATAAGCTGGAAAACCAGGGTTCATTAAAGTTTGGATGCACCAAGAGAAGGTGAACAATCCGTAGAACATGACGATATCAATTTGCTTGGAAGAACATGTTTGCAGAAGGTGAATAAACCCATATGAAATAATTCATGAAAAGTGTGGAAGCACCATTCTGGAGAAGCAGTACATGCTATAGACAAACTGGATGGTTTTATAGAGGAGCCTCTACAATCATAGTGGAGAAGACCCAGCTCGTTATCAATTTGAATTGGACTCATGTTGGTGTTTGAGAGTTATCTTCAAGTTTTGGAATCTGCCCAAAGCAGCCTGGAGTGAACCAAATCTATTTTGCCATTTTTGATAAAGCAGAAAATATGTCGAGCAGACTATAGAAGAAAGAGTGTTATACTTTTGGAAATGGCCTTCTATGCTCCGCAGAAAGAGCTCTGAAGGAAGGTCAAACCGATGACTATTTGGTTGGATAAAATTTCTTGCGGATATTTTGAAGATTGAAAGTCTTTAAAACAGATCAAAGTGGTTGGTGGAAGTGGAAGAAGCTCACGAACAACTTTCTCTGTAACATTAAATTCTTTTGCTTTCCTTTGTGTAAATAGAGTGATTTCTATTGTAGATCTCTATAGAGGGAGTCAATATTTGTCATATGGAAGAGTGATACAGTGTTTTTGAAGGGTGCTCGAGTTTGTAGATGCAACTTTAGGAGCTTCAGGCAAAAGCAACACATTCTGTGCAAGATGAACATCTCAAGAAATACACAGTGAATTCCAGCCTTGTTGAGACTGTTAGAGCTGATGGAATGCTGAACCGTTATATATCTCATTTGTATTTCTTCTATCCTATAAACTCTTTCAATTTCTATTTGATAGATGACTGTTATTCTGCATGAGGGCTCATGTTTTTACAGTACCAGTGCACCATCTACATATTGTACATCGCATTTTCACAAAAAAATATTCAAGTTTCCTGGAGCAACCAATTCATCCTCTCTTAGGTGTCGTGCCTAGTCCATTTCAAATTATGTGTAATAGTAAGAGAGAATTCATAATCCCTGAATTATTGAGGTTATGGATTTACCCTCACATTTTGTGCTTTCTGCCTAAATTTTAAGAATTCATGGCATACACTCAATTAATTTTTTTAGTCAATGACAGTGGTCTCATATAATATCTCAAAAGACAGTGAAAAAATAGTCTCAATTATTTTCTACCCAATAGTCATGAACGAAATAGACAAACAGATAAAAACTATACTTTTAATTGATTCAAAGGTGTAATTTGAGTGGGGCATTATTTTTCCAAAGCATTCCAAAAACCGATTTGTTATCAGAAGATAGAAAGTAGAAGGTTATGATAAAATTATGAGAGAAACACTAAAGTATTCAGAAGATTTTGTTGTGCCCGTGTATAGCAATGGCTAAAATTCTAGTATAAATGTGATGTGGAGTAGATGCCACATCGGCCAAAAGTCATTAAAAGGTTCATCGTGATAAGATCCATGGTTGGCCATAAGATCCATGAATTGGCCACAACAACACCATATCGACATCAAAGTCAATTTAAGCAAAGAATTTAATTTCACATATAGAAGAACCTAAGATAAGCTTTCTCATCACAAATCAGTTAATTTATGTGGAAAGTTTTAGTCATGTAGCTAAGAAAAAGAATTACTTAATTTAATAAATGTTGTTAGTCGGGCATCCCGCTTTTGTCGTTTGGGTCACTTGATAACATAATTTTGAATTATGACTTAAAAAGGGTTTCCATTTTCTTACTTTATACTAACATAATACTTACAAAAATTGTCAGATCCAAGCTACTGTGCTCAAACAATATTTTATTAGAAAAGTGGTTATAGCGAACATAAATTCTACTAGTAATATTAGAAAAGTGGTTAGAATGAACGTTTGTGGTATATTTGATCACCATAAAAGATCCACAGCTACATGAACTAGAACAAAAAAAATTAATTATCCCACTAACATCTCATTAATGTACCAAAGGTAACAAACAAAAAATGGCCTATCAAATATTATATTTGATTTTTCATTTCGTAGTCACCTAATAGGTCCATAAATTAACGTGTAATTTGTATAAAAATGTTATATTATTGAACTTTTTGTAGAACCATATTTTCGCAACGGTCCAATCACCTACCACAGCTTTTTACAATTATTGGAAAAAAGCAACTTAATTGTTTCAATTACTCTAAGATCGATGTACTTAAGACAAAAATTGAAAATATAATTTATATGATAGAAAAGATCTTTTTTGTTGAATGTTGGTTACAACGATCTGGATGTTATCATGACCCATAGTCATTAAAGTTAAATTCACCTATTGAAAAATATTGTTTTTTTTTCCTTTAATAAATATAATAGAATTCTACATATGTCAATTTGTTATTAAATGAAGGTCATACAAATTATGTAGGTCGTATTTACTTTCTTCAAATTTTGGATACATCCCAAAATGTATGTGTATACATATATAATCCTACCATTAAGCAATAATAAAAATTAGATTATTTAAAAAATCTATACTTCATGTGGCCCTTGTTTAACTATGTTGATAAGAAAACATAAATAAAAGAGAGATGTAATTAACTAATAAATAAATGTTTTTATCCAGTCACAAATCACATAACAATTCCATTTTAAAAATCAAATTATTATTTGTCTTAATTATTCTGGAAAATAAAACCTCAAGAATTCAATTTTTGTACATGCTGTTATACTCCTACGTATAAAATCCATGCATAAAATTTCATTTACTTCAAAATGGAAAAAGTATCACATTATTACTCATCAATTAGTTGCACATATAAAAAATAAATTGAGATAATTCTAAAGTCAGTACTTCAATGTGTTTATCAACTAGAAAATTCATATAATCCTTTCAAATAAAATTACTTTTATTAAATGATCGAAATGTTACTAATTTTTTTCGTTCGGTAGATAAATGCATATTACTTGGTAAAAATACATAAAACTTGTATACGTTATATCTCCAAAGTATATATTTCAGCAAGTCAAATATTTTAAAGTCTGCACAATGTGTGACTTCAACTAAATACCTTTGAAGGTAAGGAGGAAAGTGAAAAGGGATATAAAAGTTGAAAACTTTATTTATGTTGTTTTGTCCGTCTATCCTCATATTTCATTATCCACGGTATCACTAATTGAGTAATAAGCAAATCTATGCTTAAACCAAGTGTATTTCTATGACTAATGTATTCGACCGAAGGCAATGTCCGTGTTTGTAACTTATGGATCAAAAAATTAGTTGGAGAAAGGTTTCCTCCAACTAGGATGGTCCCAATGGAGGAAAAGATGACCTTTTGAGAAATCATGAAATTTACCTGTTGTCCGTTGAAGAATACGATCGAATGATCCACACTTTTCCAAAAGCTCGTCATCTCTGGCAAGTTTCGCAATGTCAGCCTACGCAAATTGCATGACTTCACTTTGGGATCATCTTCTATTTCATCTCCATCTTCATTTGCCTTGTCATCTGCGACAATTTGTTGCATCAAGTGGCATCTGCTTATTTCAATCTCTTCGAGCTGCAATAATATTCTCTTCATGGATAAAGGAAATAAATATTTGATTTCACCACAATTATCCACTTTCACAATCTTTAATTTGCTGAAGGATTCTGGGGCAAGACAGCCGCAACAAATCTTCTCCAAGTTGTTCAAATTCTTGAGAAACAATGATTCCAATCTAGAAAATGCAGTGCACGGGACATTTTCTGTGGAGTGAACAACATACCGAAGTGAGGGGCTCTTTTGCACGTGAAGATGCTTCAATTCCTGAAAACCTTCAATGCACAAATCGTGAATGCTATGGTTGCCATCTTGTATTCCATCCAAGTGGAGATCTTGTGTTATTTGCAAACATCTCTGCATCCACTCTTCAAGAAGAAGACTACCTGAATCTAGCTTGAGCTTTAAAGTTCTGGATTCTTTGTATTCACCCGACCAATCCCAAACATCCCCAACTTGGATTTTATGCTTGTTCAATTTCATAAATGGCAAGTCTCTTGAGAGATTGGCAGAACGAGGAATGGCAATGTACAAGGTGCTCAGCTTTTTCAAGTTCTTCAACTCAGCCAGGCTGGCATTGCTTCGCGGTGCTTCATCCTCAGCCTCCCACTGATCAAAACTATCTTCAATATACAATTCTTCTAAATTAACCAAGCTTCCAAGTACACCAGGTTCAATAACTTTGAGCTTGGTGCACCCTCTCAAGTCCAAAAATCTCAGTTCTTTTAGTTCACCTATTTCTTTTGGCAACCGAGCGATTGCAGATCTAAAGAAACTTAGAAATTGCAATCCTCTCAGCTTTCCAAGAATAGCCAGATCCTCCATACGGCAGTACTCAAGACATAGCGCTTTAAGGTTTGTAAGGAACTCAACTGATGAAGGTAGAGAGGTGAAAGAAAATCCAGAAAAGTCCAAAACTTGGAGCTTCTCCATAGATTCAAAAAATGACTTAGGAATTTCGAGAGACTGGTTGCTTTCAAGTAACAAAAGAATCCTCAAGTTTGGGCAGTCCAATTCTTCAGGAAGATCATCAATGCCAACATAAGGGAAGGATATTGCGGTGCATTTTTTGAGCTCATCCTTTGACCATTCTTTAAACCCATAATCCTTCCTCCCAACCAAGGCATTCCATTCGGTGGAAACGATAGAGATGGCCACATCAACAAATATGTCATGCATTCTAAACCGTCTTGTGTTATCACTATCCGGTACCAAAGAAGAGTCTTGCAAGCTTTGTAGATCCAAAATGAACCTATCTCTAGCGTTTTCAATGGGCTGGCTGAATTTTTTCAACAAACCCAAACCCATGCAGTAGACAAAGGTGTACCTTGTAGAGATTCTCCCAGAGTCTAGAGCACACACCAAGAGCAATGATTTGATCCTCTCATCTTTTAAGTCATTGTAATTTAGTTCCACCATGGATTTTACATCTAACACTTCTATATTCGTCAAAGCATCCCTCCATGCAGCCAGATCTCCGTGCTTCAACCTTTTTGCCAATGAAATTATCAAAAGTGGCAAGCCTCCACAATTCTTGACCACTCCATCTACCAAGGGTTTAAAGTCAGGATGTTTAACTCTATCTCCCACTATCCTTTCAAAAAGTCTTTGTGCTTCTCCATGCTTTAACTTATCGAGTCGGAAGTCTCGGTCACAGCCCATGTCAGTGAGCAAAACATTTCGGTATCTAGATGTTAGCAATAGCTTGCAGCCTCTTACTTTATTATCATCTCCGCAAGGAATTCCAACTTCCTTCAAATCTAGCTTCTTCCACAAATTATCTAAAATTATGAGAATGTTTTTCTTAGGATCACTCTCTAATCTCCTACACAAAAGATCGGCTCTCCCACGAGCAGTTTCCTCATTCATTATTTTTAGACCTAGTGCATAAGCGATTTCTCCCTGGATTCTTTTGAGATCAAGATTGCGTGATACGTCTGCTTTGGCAACCACATCAAACAACTTCTCTTCCTTAACTTGCCTTTCGATATCCTCCAAAAGCTTGGACTTGCCAACTCCACCTGGTCCATGCACCCCAACCACACAGACCTTGTCATCTGCTATAGCCTTCATTAAATCCTCTATGATTGAAGCCCTTGACTCCAGGACATCTTCTTTGTTGTCAACAGATCTTGCAGCGGAAGTGATATCTGTAACAATTCCTATCGGAGTATTCTCATAGTAGACCTTCTGGAAGATACTATTTAGGCTTTTCTCATGGAGTCCCTGAATGACTCGAGTCATCTTTTTCACCTTTCTACCAATTGGATGGCGCACCACGGGGTTGGGAAGCCACCCACAGAAGCAAGCAATTTTTGCACTTTCGCCATGTTTTAATAGGTTTTCTACTTCCTTAGCTATATTCTCCACACTCTCCAGCCAATTCTTAATATCAGTGTGTATAAGTTTTCCGTCATACGTGGCTTCATCGACCAAGCGTTGCACCCTTTGCCTCACAATCTCCAGCTCCTTCGCTCTGTTTTTGAGATCTTGGAGGTAGCTCTTGTAGCACAGCACATACCCAAATTGACGCCCAATGGAAACAAACAGGTACTCACCGAGTTTCGATGCAAGATTCTTTGCAACGGAGGCAGCACATGCCTCAGCCATAATTTCTTCTTTAAATCCTAGAAATTCCTTTTTCCCACCTCTTTTGTTCCTCTTGTTGTTGTCTCCTCTTAGTATTTGCTTAAACCAATGGTTGCGAAAGAAACTGAACGATAAACAAAGTTAATCACTCGATATATGAAAAGAAAAGAAGAGTAAAGCGATAAAACTATGAGAATAGCGACCCAAAACCAAGCTTAAACCATAAGTCGGGCTCTCAGACGCTTAGTGGCAATGAGCGAGCATGTGACAGCGTGCGTGAAGTTAATTGTGTATTTTGTGGAAAATGTTTTTATGCGGCCCATGACTTTGAAAAGGTAAAAGTTAATGTGAAAATCATGTTGGTGGGGTAAGCCGGCCAAGCACTTCAATATTTCAAGAGAATTATGCGATTCTTGTCCCATTTGAAAATCATGTGTACGAGTAATTTGGTCAAAACTTTTGCATGAGCGAAAATGATTTCATTATTAATTTACTATACGGATCTTTTAAGTCAAAATGCTTTCATAAGCCAAAATAGAGGAAATAATGTCAATCGGTTATTTTAGACCATAGAAGAAACAGATGATCATGATTAATATTTTCAAGTGAGTGAATCAACACGTTACTAGTGGTTCGGTCTGACGCTTGGGGGCAAGTCTCACTTGACTCGCGGGTGTTTATTTCACGGAAAAGTAACAATTTAGAATTTTTTTTTTCAAAAAATGATTGTTTATATCACCTAGAAAAATTAGTCAATGAAAATTTTTTCATTGTCAACGAAAATGTTGAGACATAAATTATTGTCGATAGTGAATTTTTTTTTTCGTTGATTAGTTTTTCTAAACAATATAAACAATCAATTTTTGGAAAATATTTTTCAAATCGTTACTTTTCCTTTGAACAAACCAAGGTGGAGATTGTTTATTGCTTATGTAGAATTTAAGCCAAGGTGGAGATTTGTTGAGTATGTCTTGAATTTTTTATGGGCTTGGGCCAACGTTAGGGCTTAAGAGCAATATAAATATTATTTTTCTCAAGTGATTAGGTTAAGAAGTTGAGACCAAAAAAGTCTTTAGTTTTTTATCCACATTTTGTAATTCTCGAATTTCGATGGTGGATTTTGCTTCTCCTCTCCCCATGGTTTTTCCCGCAAGGGTTTTCCATGTAAATTCATGTGTTCTTTATTCTTCTCTAATTTAATTTTGTTATATTTTGTGCATCGGTCATAAAAAAAATTTCTATCTCATGTTTTGAAAAAAATCTCTCTCTCATGTTTTGAAAAAAATCTCTCTTTTACCCTTACTTACTATAAAAACTAAAAATATAGAAAATGGAAGAAAGCTAAATTGACCAAAATAAAAATAATAGATAATATTAATAATAGTAAACAATAAAAATTTGTTAAAATTTGGTAAATATAGTCACTTTAATAGAACTAAAGAAGATATTTTAGAAAAGAATAAACAAAAATTAAATAAGAAGGAAAAAGGCCTTGATAACGAAAAGGTCAACCAACAAATATTAGTGACTTGTTAAATATATTCAAAGGATTAGTTAATGTAAAAAATATTTAACAAAGATATTTAAAGACATTATTCAAGGAAATGATGTCCTCAACTCATAAAAGAAAATGATTAATCGAAATCTGAGGTGATCTTTTTAATATTTTTTATTCATAATTTTTTTTGCATTAATAAACATTTAAAAATACAAAATGATTATCCCATTTTTGTTATTTGACCTTATGCAGGACTTTTTTTCTTATACTTGATTGTGTTTCTTTTTCTTAAAGACCTTATTAATTCTATTACTATCTTATCGATTTTTTTCAATTTCTATTCTTTCAATAATATTATTGATATTTATTTTTTCTGACGCCAATATTTAAGTTAACTTATTCTACTTCATTTTTTTTCATTTTCACATAAACCAAGGATAAAAGAAAGATAAAAGAAAAAAAAGGATAAAAGAAAGATTTCTATTAAAAAACGACATGAAAATACACATTTACCCCTTAAAAGTCTTGTATTGCATATACTAACGGAAAATATAGCGAAGGGTTAGTGGCTATAACAGAATGAAAGTTTAGTGAGGGTGATGTGTAATAATTGAACATTTAGGGGCAAACATGTTCTATTCCAAAATTCGGGGGGTTTGTATTACCTAAAGATAATTCATGTGCACAGACTACGCTGATGTCAGTAAATGCACAAACAAAACTATGTAATACAGTCTAAGTGCATATTACATGGTTCAAGATCATCCAATACGAATTGAAGACAAGTCAACACAAACAGAAGTGGGCCCACAGAAAAACATAAGAACTCGGTATCCACTTTTAGGAGTATGTTATTTGTGATTGAGAAAGAGTTACCTTTGAGCATATCCAAGTTGTGTCCGAGTCTCGAAAGGCAGTACAATCGGAGGATTACCTTCACGCTTCAACCTGGAGTAATCAAAAGCAAATTATCTAAGAAAAAGAACGAGCGCCTCTATGATTTCTCGAGAGTGGTGTGGTGTTCTTACCGAAGCACTTCTCCTCTTCAAGCACAAGCCCTTGCACTTAAACGAAGCTTTACTTTTTCTCTTGCCCTAAAGGATGAACCCCATGTGCTTAATTTATAGGAAATCTTTCGAGGCAATTTACTTCTTTAACCCTCGCCTCCTGTCCTCGACCACTAGAACAATCCTTTCCTCTTAGTTGGCAAGAATAATCCTCCTGGAGACTTTAACAATATTTTGTTAGTTCTCTTTGTAATTGGACCACGTGGCCACACAAATCAAAGTGAAGATTCCATGCCCATTAAATGAAAGAATTGATACCTGCGTTAGTGTCACGGTGTCCGTTGTAGAAATTAACTTTTTCGGCTTATAGATCAGTTTCTTAAATGTGTTATTCCCAAATCAAAGTGAAGATAGGCGACCTGCTATGTTCCATGCCCATTAAATGAAAGAATCGATACTTGCGGTAGTGTCACGGTGTCCACTGTGGAAATTAACTTTTTCGGATTATAGAGTACTTTCTTAAAGGTGTTATTCTTAAAGGTGTTATTGCCCTCGTTATGGTGGGAGAGCGGCCCGAGTATATAACAAACCCTCTAGAAAACTCTCCTAATAAAGCTTGTGCAAAAAATTTAGAGATAATGAAACCGCCAATGCCTGTACTTTTTTAATTTATTAAATGTTGTCTGTGTACTTTTTTTTGTCAGCTCAAATTAGTCCTTCCATTAACCACAATTCATTGAAGGTTGAAGCTTTATGAATTCCTTCGTTACACTGTTTCCTCTTTAGATATATATATATATATATATATATATATATATATGAGATATGATGCTAAGGATGATTTCATTACACTGTATCTACTCAAATGAGCCTACTGTTCAGCAACATTATTGAAGAAGATTGACGTGGAATATGGAAATGGAGAATGAAAAAGTGTTAGATGCTAGATGCGGCATCCTCTAGGACTATTGGTGCCATGACGGTATCTTGCTTTTCGAAAGTACCCTTTTTCTAGAACAGCTGTGCAACTTGCACTAGCGGAAGATCTTCTAAAAATGCATCGCATCTTTCACCCTGGCTGAACCACTTCCTTCACTTTATTAATTATTGGGTTAATACAATAAAAAAATCCCAAACTAATTTTTGTATTACAAAAACTTCCAAATTGATAAACCGGTGAAATATTTATACTTTACTAGTACACCGTACTATATTACCTAACATAAATTTCACGTCACAAAAAATTCCAAACTAGTATACTCATCTCATATTTATCCCAAACTGATATGCGCGTGCTAAGATCCAGTGGAGCAAGTTGAGACAACAAAATGATCGTGAGCTACTGGAGTGTTGAGCCTTCAAAAGTCACCAAGGACAGGGGCCTTCAGGGCTGACCCACCCTCGCTCTATGGTGGCCAGATCTAGCGAGGGCAAGCAAGCCACACCAACTCGCAGAGAGGGTAACGAGGCAGAGCCATCCGCCTTCTCAGGGACATGGGCAACACTTGTCGGCCCTTGCTTGTGAAGGGAGGCACTAGTGGCACCCCCCTTCCCCCACTACGATCCCCTTTGACTTTTTTTAAATTTTTATATTTGCTTCTATTTTCAATTTTTCTAGTTATTTTGTGTGATGTGGCATCAAGAAATGACACATGTTGGAGATAGGGTTTGATTCTCTTCTTGAGATTTGATTGAGTAAATCTTGGATTCAATCCATCCACAAGATGTGTAAATTAAGTCCGCAAGATAGGAAGATATTATTTTGTATATTATTTCCTCCATTGTATTTCCTTGTATTATATATGTCCTTGTGTACATGAAATGGCATGTTTAGTAACGTTTATGTTTCCCTATTTTTCTATTCTTTTGTTCCCCGGAATAGAAAAAAAAAAAAAATCCATTTAGTAACATCAGTTAGTTTTTTTTAATTCCCAAAACAAAAAAGTGGTCAGCGAATGGATTTAGAACAGAAATAATAAGTAAAAAAAATCTACTTTTCTGTTTTTAGAACAAAAAAAGAAACAATAGAAAAACAAGATCAGCTCTCCCTTTTTCACAAGATATTCTCATACCAAACCCTAAACTGTAAATCCTAAACCCTAAATCCCAATACCCAAAACTCGAATCCCTAAAACCCTAAACCTAAACCACTAAACCGCAAACCCGAAACCCAAACCCTAATACACGAAACCCGAAACTCTGATACCTAAACCCGAAACCCTAAACCATAAAATCCAAAATCTAAAACCCAAAACCCCAAACCTCAAAACCGAAATCCTAAAACCCTAACCCCTAATCCCAAATCCTAAAATCCCAAAATACTAACCTCTAAACTACAATTTCCTCGATCACCACCCAATATTTGATTTAGCTATAAGGAGTAATTTTCTTTATGATTCTATTAAGGTCATCCAATTCTATATCATAATATATTATTATTCTATTTCTAGTCCAATTTTATCCAAATATGAATTGTTAAGTCCCCTAAACTACAATTTTCTCGACCATCACCCGGTATTTACTTTGTCTATAAGGAGTCATTTTCTTTATGATTCCATTAAGGTCATCCAATTCGATATCATAATATATTCTTAATCTATTTCTAATCCAATATTATCCAAACATGAATTGTTAAGTCTTCACCGATAATTTTATAATCAAATGAAAAAATTTGGAGCATAAATTTTTAGTGTCCTACCAAACACATTTCTATTCTTTTTCTACTCCAGAAATAAAAATTTTGTGTAGTTACTAAACGCGTTTTTTTGCTCAGAAACTTGTTTAGGAAACATAAATGTTACTAAACAGGCCCTAAGAATCAAATCGGATATACAATTTTTAATTCCCCAAAATTACCATTTTGTGTCATGGTATTAGAGCCTTCATCTTCTGGCCTAGCTTTTGCGAAATCTTCTTGATTTCCTCCGGTTAGTCTTCTAACCAAGTTATTGCAAAAAGACAGTAACTTGCAAAATAATGTTTGCACTCCAGATAATAATCTATAAATTGACATATTTTTCATCGATACCATGCCGAAAAATCATTTTTGACCTCTGGAGAAAGCCGGGATCTGGATGCACGTTTCTTGGAAGAAGTCTCCGACTCACCTCTGAATTTTCGGATCAGATTGATCTAGCTCAAGGGGAATAGGTTTCGGCCCAACAATTCACTCAAGGGCAATTCGGCCCAGCCTAATGGCCACCAGCATTGGTTTCATGTACGAGGCCAACCAATCCAATGGACAGCCGGGCCGAACTAACCTTGGACTTAGCAGGGCACGGCCGAAGAAGATATGGCTGAACTTTTGGAGTCCATCCTAATGGAGGTGGACCTTTTGTGCACGAGACTAACCCGAATGGTGAGTCGGGCTGGTTATTTTTGGGTCAAAGACCCGAATTAGTCTTGTCACGCCCCGAACCCCGCGGGTGCACGACACCCCGCTATGGTCGTTGAGATGCGACGTCCCAGGACTCGTCGCTGACCATTCATTTTATCTTTTAATTATGCATGCGGAAACGATCACAACAACCCCCGGACAACAACAATAAATAGGGATAGCTAGGGAAAACAACTCACAGCAGTCAAACCACACTATTTTGATTTTCACTTGATTAACTCCTGGGAACATTCTTACAAGCCCACATCGGGTGCTACCACAAAAGCCAGCAAAAAGAGTAAAGGCTAGGGTTAATCTACTCCATCAACAAGTGAAACTCCAAAAACCAACTTCCAAACACCCTAAACCAACTAGGTGCATCAACGTGCTAAGGGTCTAAAAAGTGATTAACAACAACAAATGAGACAAAAGTCTCAATAAGTTAACAGTCTAAGCCCCGCTTAGGAGGCCAACTCGCACGGGGGTCCCTAACCAGGCAATACAACATTAACAACACATCATTAAACAACTACAGGCATCCTTACCTCGCCTTGGGATACTCATTGATGAAATGCATATGTCACAAACTCGAAGCATTTAAAAAGATTTTTCCATGCATTAATGCATCACAGTCGCGTGTATCTCGATTATAATGTAAAACCCACTTGGGCACGTCTCATACCATGCCTAGCAGTTTCTACCCCATAATCAAGCATTATGTATCACACGTATCCAGTTATTACGCCCCTTCAGAGCCACTACACATCAAGCGATCTGCAGCAAGATGGCAGTCTATTGGTATAACCGGGCTCCGTCCCGCCCCGTCGAGCATGGCTACATCAAACGATACACAGTAAGATAGTATCCCGCAAGGAGCATCAAGTCCGGCTTCGGACCGCGATAAGACATCTAGGGTATCGGCACTCCAAATAATCCTCAGACATCTGATAAATCGGGCAACGTCAAGTGATACACAGCGAGACGGCTTCGACGTGTGACCACACGAGCAACAAGCATTCCGGCCAATTATTATCTTATCAATTAGCCCACGCGTCCATGAATAGTGCTCACACAATGCCGCATAACAAACCAAGTGGTCACACATACAAACAGTCAATCAATCTAGCAAGCTTATATGCCAAACACGTTTATCAACCACAAAGCATCACTATCATTCTTGGCATATCCATAAAAATAATTTAATTCCAAAAATCCCATAAATTTTCGTTGAAAACTTCCATTCAAAACAATTAGTCATCTAATCAATTTAATACAACAATTCACGACATAATCGTCACCATACAAGCTGGAAATCATAATTTGAGATTCAAGATTTTTCCGAAATAATAATAAATAACTTCGGAAATTAATTATTTAATAATATCCAAAAATAATTTATCTTCTAAAATTCGAAATATTTTCTCGAATCAAAATCATTCAAATCATTTGCTAAAAATGCCAATTTATACAGTAAAATCCAACATTGGCATCACAATTTGACGTTAGAAATTTTTCGAAAATAATAATATTTAATTTCGAAAATTAATTATTTAATAATAAAATATTAATATTTAAATCCGAAATAATAAAATAATATTTAATTCCGAAAATATTTCTATTTAATAAAATAATCAACAATAATAATATAATTGATAACCTATCACTATATTCGCGATAACTTATTGCAATCCAACAAAAGCCTATCGAACTATTACCGATAACCTATCGCTTAATTCTAATTAACTAAATATAATCTTAATTAAACTTAATCTAAACTACCATAAGCAAGTTTAACACCCTAAACGAGAGATTAGGGGTTAACTTACTCGGCTAACGACGGCGACGACGTGAGGATGGCCACAATAATTCACTTCCACATATCCCGTGCAATATCGAGGTTCGCCACAATAATATCGACACCGTCTAATTAAATTTGTTCCGAAATTTCGAGAAATTAAAAACCAAAATTTGAGTTCTAAATAACGGCCAAATTCGATCAAATGAGATTCTAACGAAATCTCAATTTTAAAAACAATAACCGGGAGTGAACAGTTCCCGGGCGAGATTTTACTATAAACACACTTACGAATTATACGTTTTATAAATCCCAAAAATTGATCGAAATTCGAAATGTCACAAGTCTCAACAGGTTCAGGGACGAATCCCTACCAATACCCACCATCGACGGCCGCTTAGAGCTCGGCAATCCGCTCTATAGATCAATGGTCGACGGCTTAGAATTGCGACTCATCAACCAGTAGCTTGTTGGACCAGATAACTACTTGACCTAATCTAGTGATTTCCAGCGAGCACTCATGATGAAGGATAAGGACAGTTTCCTCGACGAAATAGTCCCCTTTCTAACCGATGAACAACTCCAATGACATTGGCGCAAATGCAACCAACTCATACGCACATGGATTTGGAACTATTTGCTCCCAAGGTTGTGTGAAACGGGAGCATCAGAATTTAAATCTTCCAATGATGACATTACCATCCCAATTCAAGCTTCACTAATCAATCAAGCCAACTTGTCAATCATGGAAACACATAGCAAATTCATCCTTAACTTAGTCCAATGGGTCAAGGGCACTAAAGATAGAATTTGATGATAGTTGGAGACTCAAATATAAGGTAGAAGAGGCAATAACATATTCCTCTTGTTTAGTGTGTCTTCTTGTGTCTTTAATGCTTTAGTGTACTTAGTTTGTTTTCTTACATTAAAGAGGTAAGGTTAGAATGTCAAAGAGATTTTATGGCAAGTTTGAAAAAGTGAGAGCTAACCTTCACTACTAGGCTGAAGTGTAAGAAGGTAGAGTGTGCTCAATTTGTCTTATTGTCTTTAATGAAGGGTTAGAATGTCAAAGAGTCTTTATGGCAAGTTTGAAAGAGGGAGCTAGCCTTCATTACTAGGCTAAAGTTTTAGAATATAGAGTGTGCCGGTATTTATTATAAGAGTCTTAATACAATGTCTTAAATTGGCTATAAATAGAGGTGTAATTTCGTATGGAAGGCAAAGCTGATTTGTAATACGAGAGATTTCCTCTTGAAGTGAGCATTTTCCCTCAAAATTCGGTTCTTCATCTATTTGTATGGTGGTGAGCCTCAAGTTCTTTATCCTTGGCTGGTGGATTCTTTCTTTAGGCCTTGGTGGTGAGCTTCATCTATTCCAACTTCATTTTCATCCATAATACATCCCCTTTGAGTCCTAAATCCACAATTCCAGTAAGTCACATTCTGGTAGAAAACAAACACCCATTCCACCATACTCTTCCCAGCAATCATTCATCCCTACACACTTTCCTATTTGACACCACTCCAGAAAACAAATTTCTATAATTTCCATTCTCACCACACATCATTATGGCTAGACTCCCAATGATCGAGGACTCAAAA
This sequence comes from Syzygium syzygioides, assembly GCA_031216285.1. Lineage (NCBI taxonomy): Eukaryota > Viridiplantae > Streptophyta > Magnoliopsida > Myrtales > Myrtaceae > Syzygium > Syzygium syzygioides. Next base: position 27,522,873 of record CM062243.1, on the reverse strand, counting down.
ACGATGTGAGAAAACACCCACAAAATGTATGATAAATTGGATCAAACAAATTTGTTTTTCCTTATTCAAGCTTTGTTGGAGTTGAAGCAAGGAAACCTCTCCTTCACCACTTGCTTCAACCGACTCTCAACTCTATGGAACGACCTCGAGGCGGCCAAAGAGAAACTTGAAGGGCCCGAAACACCTTGAAGCAGTATCAGGCCATCAAGGAACGAGAGAAGGTGATACCGTTTCTATTGATTTTGAATGATAGCTACTCACCTTTCAAATCACAGATCCTTGCCATGGAGCCCGTTCCGCCACTCGGTCGAATATACCAACTTGCCATCCAAGAGGAAAATAAGTGCCTTGCAACCTCCAAGTACATTAGAGTGGGTGAAAGCGTGACGCTCACGGTTTTGACAAACTCGTCACAGTAAGCTCCCATGGTCATGAACACCCATCATGCAGCGCGCTAGGATTTCGGTGGGAGGAAGGAGGAGATCTTATGAAGTCTCGCTTGGACAATTCATATCACAAGCCACGATCTAATGGCCATCCTTTGCCCATCCGTGCACTCAAACCAAATGGCCCATATCAAGCCACGTTTGTATCGGCCTTCAAGTTATCCTGTGGCTCACAGGGTGCCACATCATCTCAAAAAGGGAATGGTAGCATGTGAAAGGAAAAAGGTAAATTTTGTGAATGTTCTAAACGTCTACACCATACTATTAATACATGCTAGAAATTACATGGAAAATCAAGTGAAAAAAGGAAAAAAAAAAAAGAGAGAGAGAATTCTCTACTTATTAGGTCTCAGTACAAGTGACTAAAAGAGCAAATCAGATAATTACCCATGATCAGCATCAAAATATCACGAAGGACCTAAGTCAATTAAGCATTTCTGAGAAGACCACGAGCTTCTCAGGTATCTCCTTTTGTTCGATGAACTCCATTTCAGTTGATACATAAATAATTGATTTAAGGGCCAGTGACCACATAATCTGCAATAAACAATTTTTCTCTCATGTTCACAAAAAACCCTATTCTTTCGTGCCGATACGTCTTCCAAGTGGGAATGTCACTTATGTCACTAGAATTGGCACGGTTTATCTTTGTCCCACTATTATCCTTAAGAATGTCCTCCACATTCCTGAATTTGAAATTAATCTTATCTTTGTTTTCAAGACCTGTGAGAACAATTCTTGCTCTCTTATCTTCAATTCTGAAAATTGCGTCTTTTATGACCTTTCGACTGGCAAACTAATGGGCTTAGGTAGTGTTACACAAGAACTATAGTTTTCGAAAAGTTTTTAACTTATCTTGCACTTCCTTGAATAAAGGCGTTCATGTAATGCTACTACCAGTAATAAAACTTTTTTTTCCTATTAGCATTTCGGTCATAATTCTTGTTTTCCCCATTTCAAATGTCCCATTTGTCCTTTGGCAAAACAATCATGAATACCGTTTCCTATCCGTACATCTCGAGCTACTAGGGGTATTTCACTAATTCATGCCGATATAAGGGGTCCTTATCATACTACACATTGCAACGAAGCTCATTTTTTTCCCACTATTATGGATGATTATACCCGCAGTCAAGATTTTTTCCATCTATCAAATTTCTTCTCCTCGGTAAAAAATTAATTTTACAAATTTGTCCAGCGTATTCGTACGGATAATAAGCATGAATTTTTCTCTACTGAATGCGTGTATTTTTTCTCTTCTTATGGAATCCTCCACGAAAGCTCTTGCACTTACACTCCCCAACAAAATAGGATTGTTGAGCGCAAATACTGTCCTCTCTAGGAAGTAGCCCGAGTTCTTAAGTACCAAATGTCTGTCCTTGAAACCTTTTAGGGAGATTATGTGGTTATGGCAGCCTATTGAATTAATCGCATGCCAACTCGGATCTTTAGAGGTCAAACTCCCTTTCAAATGTTTTTTGGGAAATGTCCAGAGATTGATCACTCAAGAGTTCTTGGCTATATATACTACGTAACAACTATGGGCTCTCGAGACAAAATGGGTCCCCATGCCATTCATTGCATTTTCATGGCTTATCCCTCTTTACAGAAGGGTTACCGTGTCCTAGCTATATCTACAAGTCGTTTTTTGGTAAGTCGAAATGTTGTTTTCCATGAAGATATACTTCCCTTCCAAGCAATGACATCTTTGTTTCATCAATCTATCTCAACATCTGATTGTTGCCATTTTCTATTTGAGGAGGATTTATCTTTAACTCCACAGTATGTCCTTATTGCGTCGTATCCAATGTCTTCTCTACCAGTCATGGATAATTCTAGCTCTTCATCAACTTCGAATTGAATGATTGAATATTCAATAATGCCATATGAGGAGAACTCTTCTCCTACTTAATCAATGGCCTCTCCGCAACGGACTTTTGATGGGTCTTCTTCATTTGTTCATGAATAGAAACTTCTATTGAACAACCTCGACGTTCCAACCACCACATTTGTCCACCCACGTGGACCAAAGATTATTTATGTCCGACATTGGATTCACTAGATACTCATTTTCCTTTTTCCTTTTATGTCCCATTTAATCGACTATCATTAGCGCACATATGTTATATTAGCTACATATCCGAGAAACATGAGCCCTCTTCTTATGATGAAGCGGCTCATATCTTCTTATGATGAAGCGGCTCATATCCACATTGACAACGATCTATGGGGGCTAAATTGAATGCCCTCATAGAGAATCACACTTGGGATATTGTATCGCTGCCTCCACATCAAAAATCAATTGGTTGCAAGTGGGTGTACAAGATCAAGTACAAGGCAAATGGTTCTGTTGAACATTACAAGGCTTGATTAGTAGCTAAGGACTTCACACAACGGGAAGGTTTTGATTACCATAATACTTTCTCCCCAGTCGCCAAAGAGGTAAATGTTCGTTTCTTTTTATCCATTGCTGCTTTATGCAATTGGCCGCTACACCAGGTGGATGTTCACAATGCCTTTCTTCATGGCAATCTGGATGAGAAATTTGTATAGATCTTCCATAGGGTTTGCGTAGACGGGGGGAGTTTCGAGTATGTCGTCTCCGTAAATCCCCGTACGGACTTAAATAGGCTTCTCGGCAATGGTACCCAAGGTTTACCACCACACTCACAGATACAGGGTTCAACATTCCAAACATAACTATGCCTTATTTACATGGACAAAAGGTGCATCATCATTATATTTATTGATATACGTTGATAATATATGGAAAATGATGAATCGCTGTCAAAAAGTTTAAAGTATATATGCACTCCACTTTCCATATTAAAGATTTGGGACCTCCCAAGTATTTCCTTAGCATTGAGATTGCTGGGTCGAATAAGGGAATCTGCCTCAACCAATGGAAATTTGTTTTGGAAATCATATCAGAAGCAAGGCTGTCAAGATGTGAGCCAACTGTTATTTCGATTGAGCAAAATGCCAAATTGACAACGTTTGAATATGACGCAAGATCATCATCATCATCGTCATCATCATCTAATGAAGAACCACTACCTAAAGATCCATCAAGTTATCGGCGACTCATTGAAAAATTGATTTATCTTACTATGACTAGACCTGATATATGTTATGTAGTGTAGATTCTCGGTCAATTTATGCATAGTCCAAAGCAGTCCCATATGAATGCACTATTGAATGTTGTGAAATACTTGAAGGGATGTCGAAGACTTGGAATACTTTTATCTCATGATTGTGACATGAAAATGACAACTTATTGTGACACAGACTATACTACTTGTCCAATGACCTGAAGATCCATTTATGGTTTTTGCATTAATTTAGGAAAGTCATTGATTTCATGGAAAACAAAGAAATAGTTAGCCGTTTCTTTGTATTTAGCCGAATTCGAATATTGAGCTATGACAAAGACTATTTGTGAAATAGTCTGGATATAGAGTTTATTTTCAAACCTTGGTGTACGAGTCGATGGGCCAACCATGTTATTTTGCAACAATGATGATGCACTCAAATTTGCAGCAAACCCAATCTTTCATGAAAGAACAAAACATTCACTCGAGATAAAATCCAAGAAAGAATAGTTACAACAAGAGGAATTGCAACCGCCGAACAACCTGTTGACATTTTTACTAAACCACTATGTCAAAAACAACACGCATATCTGCTAAGCAAGCTAGGTATCTTCGACATATACAAGCCGCCAGCTTGAGAGGGAGTGTAAGAGATAGGGTTTGATTCTCATAATGGGATTGATTAAGTAAATCTTGGATTGATGGATTGATTGATCCACAAGATTGGATATTAAGTATGCAACATTGGAAAATATTGTTTTGTGTATTATTTCCTACATTGTATTTCCTTGTATTGTATATGTATATATAACCTTGTGCACATGTGAGAATCAAATGAAAAATGCAATTTTCAATTCCTCAAAATTTTAATTTCGTATCAACACCATTTTGTGTTCAAGGAAATTTTGTCATGACATTAATAGCCACGTAGAATTGGAAAAATGGATAGAAGAAAAACAACATTGGATTTTTCATCCAAATAGTATCATGAGGACACGGAGTTTCTCATTAAGTGGGATGGGCATTGGGACATGTTCTTCGACGAGCATCTTGAGACTGCTAAGAAGGCCATTAGCGAGGAATCATCATCATCATTAGCTTGATTTGTAAGTTTCGTTGTTCTTGCTTAGGAGGCTAGCAAGGATCATCCAGAGGAGGGTGAATAGGTGATTTTAAACAATTCTTTACCAAATTAAAGCGGAAATAAAAGATCAAGAGTAAAGTTTGAACAACGTTCAAATTTTAAACAATCTTTGATAGCAGTTGTGTAAACGTACAATGAAGTAAATGAAAGGAGCTTTAGGGATGAGAAAAATTGCACACAAGATGTATAGTGGTTCGGCTTAAATCAAGTCTATGTCCACTCTCTCACGCTGATAGCTTACTGGCTGGATTTTATTATATGATCAATCAAGAGATTATCGATTGTTAGTGATAACTCTCTGTGTAAGATAGGTCACTCTACGTCACTTAATCACTCTTACAATAAGTCTCTCAAGATCATAGATTTTAGCTCGAGAAAGAAAAGTATCACCAGTCAGAGTATGCTCAAACTTTGGCATTATTGATTCTGGATATCGTCTCTCTTTTTTCTCCTCGACACTTGGTCTCCTTTTATACCCCACTTCCAATCTAGCTATCGGATAGTCTTCAGAGGATCATATTCCAATTTTCAATTTGGACAGATTTGTACAAAGAAGATTAAGTAGCCATTGAGTGACAAAGTCTGAATCGTGCTGAGTTTGATCGCCCATACAACCAAAACTTTGGTTTCCATAAGAAGAGCCTCTCCATTTAGAAAGAAACTTATCTCAAAGTTGATTGTCAATCAATTTAAGATATTATACGATAGAAATTTCCCTTGCAAAAATAGCCTTTGAGATCGAGTCAATTAAGACTTTTCATTTGTGAAATCCAAGCCAGATTACTAGCCGTTGTGTATATTCCAAGTTTGCGTCAAAGTCTGAATATGATTTGATTCTATATAATCTGGTCTTGCAGTCAAAACGTACACCAGGATGGGTTATTCCTTAAAGTCTGAATCTTTTGATTCCAGTATAAATACTAAAGTTCTCCAAAAGCTGTATAACGTCTAAACTTTAACACAAAGTCTGAGCTTCACGAAGTAAAAGATTTGCAATATTCAAAGTACAACTTCCTAAATCAAAATACTTAAAAACATTTGTCAGACTTTGCAAAACACATATGAACAATTTTGTCAACTTCAAAATCTGTTAGGAGGTTTTCTCGACACTTGCTAATGCTCACAAAGCAAGTCTGCCATGGGAGTGCTCTTGTTGTGTGTATGTGATATCAAGAGAAGGATGATGTGATATTGTAGAGTTAAAGGCATGTGAAGCATCTGTGATTAGCTGAAGTCGGTGTTGCAGAGTATATGCAAGAGCAGAGAGACTTTTCAGTTGATATGTTCCATTGTTGAGAGATGATTTTCTCTGTTATCGGTTTAGATTGAAAGAACCAGAAGTTTGGGTATGAAATAGGTGTACCCCATTGGCTTGAATTCCACATCCACACCACCAAAAATGTTTATCTTGTTTAGGCCATTCACCTGTGTCTTTATAATCACAAATCCATGAGGCCAGTGTGGTCTTCAATGAATTCAAATTTACCAAACTAAGATGAGTAAGAAAAATTTGTCATAGGAAGATTAAATTTAGGGTTAAGAGGGGTGTGAATGAGAGGAGATTTGTAAGGTTTCGCGCCCATTCAGTGTTAGCTATGGCCGAATTGGAAACTGCTATAGTTTTGAATGTGTTGCAACTACGAAATGTTTGCCGAATACTTCATCAAAATAGCAACATTCTCATTCACGATTGAAGTTGCTTTGGAAAATCGTACTAAATAATTTGGGAAAAGGATACTACAAGTGTCATAATTTTCGACGCTGATTTTAGTACCAAAACTTTTTGCTGAATAATCTAAGTGCCAAATCAAAGAAAAAACGATAACTTAAGTACCTCTTACAACAAATTCCAACTAAAAGTCCTATGTGGCATATATAATTAAATGTTTAATCCAACGACTTTTTAAATTAATTATATATAATTACGTGGCTTTATGATGAAAATGAAAGCCAACTTGGAAATTCTGGCCTCTCTCTGTCTTCTTTTTAACCAATTCACGTGGTTCCTCTTGCCTGGTCTGCGTCTCTCTCGCCGTCCTCTGTTTCTTACTGACGTCGTTCTTCATTGGACTGATTTTTCGAACTTCGCTCGTGTCGTCCATGTCCCTGCACAAGAGCTTATGCTCAACAAGAGGTATATCAAGGTGGTAGCTCGTCTTGTGTCAATGCCAATGCTACTGGTTGGTGAAGCTTCCTGGGCGAAAGCTTTGAAAAGCTTGAGTCTCGGTTGAAAATCACCTATAAACTCTGATTCGGATCATCCTCATCATCGTTAGTTGCCGCTGATATCATTTTTGAAAGAATACCAGGCATGGTTGCCCCTTGTTCCGCGTTCGAGAGCATCAACGTGGTCGAATCTCGCTCAAAGGTTCCTCCACAATTGTCAATTCTACTCGTCATCACTTCCTGGAGACTCTAATCACTAAATCGAGACTTTTGATCAGATTCATTAACAAGGTAATACTTCTGCTTGCTTGTTCTTTGTTCGAATGATGAAGATACCGAAGTGCTCTTGTCTCTGCCTAGGAGTAGAATCGATTTGTTTAGGCTGATTTCTTTTATTTTTTGAAAGTCTTCTATTGCTTAAAAACAAAAGCTAGCTGAGAATCGATGTTTGAAATTGAAATAATGCACTTAAACTGATTGCTCACTACCTATTCGATAAAATGCTCAAATGAAGTCATAATATATATTTATCTCGTAAATTAGGGTTTTAAATTGATTGGGAATTTGGTCGACTTGGCCAAATTAGGGTTTTAAATTGAGGAAACCATATTAAGTGATGTCACTTGGGATACAGATGCTAAGTCAGGTTGCTAGTGAGCCAAGTCATTTGAGAAAATAATTAAATATTATCACGTCGGATTTTTAGCGTCCCACATCGAAGTTAGCACTTAAGTGATCATTTTTTTTTTCAAAAGTAACACTTAAGTGATCCCAAAAAAAGTTTTAGTACCAAAGTGAGCACCATATGTAAATTATGTCACTTTTAGTATTCTTTTCCCAAATAGGCTCAGGTCAAAAAGTTCTCATTAATCTTGTGATGATTCATGAGATTTGACTTATATATTTGGTAATGCATTTAAAAATTGCAGCGCTTGAAAACTAAGGGGCTAATTTAAAAAAAAAAGTATAAACTTTAGGTCGAGTAACAATTCTGACCCCAATTTTTTTTGTCTCGTAAAAAAGCACAAACTTTAAATCGAGTGACAATTCTGGTTCCTACTTTTTTTGTCTTAACTTTCACTCTTATCTCAAATCTGGCTCCTCGTTGACTCTCTATCTCAAGTCACCCTTGTTTGAGAAAAAAAGGTTATGGTCGTGAGCTTGGCAGATCTTGTCCATGGCGTCTATCAACGGGCAATAGTCTACAACTTCAGATTACGACAAAATGACGAAGTCTGGTCAAGGAGATTCAATCTAAAGATCTTTTTTACTTGCCGGTGAAGTGAAGGAGATAAATAGTTTTACCGTTATTTTACAAGCTATGGCTCAGAGAAGAAGACAATGAAAAATACTTAAATCCAGTTAGCAAGCCACGTGGATTTATTGCTAAGGTGGAATAACCAAGTTGGATAATTAATAATTTTAAGTTAAAGGGGGCTAGATTTGGGATTTAAATGAAAGTTGGTGATTTTTTATAGGATAACAAAAAATTGGGGCCAAAATTGTTACTCAATCTAAAGTTTGTGCTTTTTTATGAGACAAAAAAAGTTGAGGTCAAAATTGTCACTCAACTTAAAGTTTGTGCTTTTTTTTTTTTTGGAATTAGGCTGAAAACTAAGTGAGGCACCTTTCGAAGCAATGTAAAAACCTGTTACAATTTTGGAATTGTAAAGTCAATGTTCAACTTAGCAATTAAGTAGATAATAGGTCGTGCCCACTTTTGTAGAGAAAGCACCATAACTTTTTCTTATAACAAGATGGTCATTCCAGCAACATGCAGTGGCACATTTAAATGCAACACAAACATATTATGTTATAATATAGGGAGAATTACACAAATGGTTCTTAACTTTGGCCCCATGTGCAATGCTATCCCTGAATTTTTAATTTATTCGATATGATCTCTCAACTTTAACCCAATATGCAATGTCATTGCTGAACTTTTAATTTATTCAATATGGTCATGAACTTTTGGTAAATGTTCAATCTAATCTATAAATTATATGAAAATGTCCAATGTTATTCTTCGATTAATTCAAGTTCAGGGATATTATTAAATATTTTCATATAGTCTGGGAGCTATATAGAACATGTACCAAAAGTTGAGGGGCTACATTGAACCAATATAAGTTCAGAATGATATTATACATTAGATTAAAGTTCATGGACCACATTGCACACCGGAACAAATTTCACTGACTATTTGTGTCATATTCCTAGTGTAGAAACAAATGTTTCACAATTTTTTCAGCCATCAATATTAGGCAATTAAAGAGATTGATTGACCCAATTAATCACATGAAGTTTCTTAGTTATTTAGAGTGTGACGTGTGTATGTGAAGGCGCTAGATTTGATTACATCCTCCACTATTTGCTCTTTCTTCTACGGGATCAGACCTGGGGATAAATGAGGCGGAGCTAATCACGGAGATGGATGACTTGCTTGATCGATTGGAATGAATATCTATAATATATTTATTAATATATCACTGTCTATCAATGGAGTGGCTCAAGCAATTTCTCAACTTGCAGAACCTACTTAAAACTTCCCTGGAGACCTCTCATTTCGATTGATGGGAAGACTGTTTATGAACTTGACAACAACTTTGCAGTGAGCTTTATTTTCGTTTTTGTTTTTTTTGGCTGAAATCTCATTGTTTGAGTTCATTCTAGTCTGGCAAGAAATCATACTAATTGGGAGTGTACCGCCTTCTGCAGATAGTTGGACATGCTGAAAGTCGGAATGTTTCAGCTCTAGAAGCAATTGGCCGGATTTTTACGCCTCTCCAACCTCTGGACCAGCAATGGCGGGAATCGCCTGCATCGGGAGGCCTTCTCCGATCACTCGGCGCTCGACGGTGGCGACTCTCCAAGCTTCCGACTTCCCTGGCCGAGTTCTCTTCGAGCTCCGATCTCTCGATCCGCGGAGCTCGCTTTTCCTTTTTTCGTTCTTCTTCGTTATTCTCTGTTTCTCTCTCTGAGCCATCGACGCTGTTCACTCTCAGAATGCTCGTCGCCCGTGATGCCGTCGCTCCATGAAATCGACCGGCGAGGGAGGAAGGAAGCAACGGATGCGCGCCGAAGTTGATCGAGCTCGCCGTGAGCGGAGTCGCGAAGATTCTCAGGGTTTTGTCTCCTGTGAAGGACGACAGGCTATTCAATTTTTCTTCGCCCCCGGAGCAATGTCGCACGATGCGATTTACAGTTGTTCTCGCGATGGAGATAAGAGATCCGAAGTTTGGACGAGGGACGACAAACATAAAAAAGAAGAAGAAAAACATTAACTCGCGAATTCAAAAGGCGGACTCCAACGCATGGTTTGAGTACCCAAATCAATGAAGTTTTAAGTTTTAAAACTCCAAATGCCGACACAAATTTTAAGATTCTTGTCGTTATGTTATCGCGTCAAAACTCTAGAAAAGAGAGAAGTAGGATGAAATTGGCCTAAAAGCAAGAAATCTTGACCAGGCATACATACGCACGCACGGCCCAATGGCTGATTCCTCCCGACATCCTCCACCTTTCCCAAGCTCTCAACTGCCGCCGCCAATGGCTGATTCCTCCGCCGGCCCCACCGTCGACGCCGTCAACGCATGCCTGGTCCATCAACAACTCCAACATCCTCGCCGTCTCTGCCCCTCTGCACGCCGCCGGGCTCCACCGTGGAGATCCTCCACGCCTGGCTAGACACTCCCTTCAAGTCCCCCCTGTCCTGCCTCCAATGGCCTGCCCTGGAACGACGACGCCCTGAAATTGCTGGACCGAGCCCAAATGGAAATGTGGAAGATTGGCGCGCTGAACCCAGGGCCGGATGATTGTGCTTTGTGTGCGATCTGTTGCCTGGCAAAGGGCGGGGTGCCGAATCCGTTCGACATGATTCCCAGGGGATCGGTGAAGATAATCCAAGAGCCCCCGATAATGGCGACCGTGAGGTTCATGGCTGGGAGCGTCGAGCCACAGCATCACCACACGTTTGCACACGATCAGGCGGTGCTGAAAGGCAACATGAGCGTGTGGAACTTGACCAAGAAGCAGAGGTACGACTTGGTGGCAGGGGATTACTTGTTCACGCCTGGTGGGGATGTGCGCATGGTGAAGTATCACGAGGACACGAAGTTCCTCGTGTAGTGGTATGGCCACTGCGACACGTTCTTCCATGAGGATCTCAAGACTGCTAAGAAGGCCATTGGCGAGTAAACATCATCGTCACAACTGTGAGCGTCGCTTCTTGCTAATGCCCACGAAATAAAGTCTGGCGGGTGGTTCGTTATTGTGGTGTTGTCTGTTGCAGTGCATATTCATGCGCAGAGAGACTTTTCAGCTGATATGTTCCATTGTTGAATGATGATTTACTCTGTTATATGTTTAGATTCAAAGAAACATAATGTTCTGGTATGAAGCAGGCGCACCACATTGGCTTGAAACTCCACATCCACACCACCAAAAATTTGATTATCATCTTGTTTAGGCTACTCACCTGTGTCTTCAGAAATGCAAATCCGTGAGGTTAGTGAGGTCTTAAATGAATGCAAGTTTTTTAACTCAGATGGATATGCTGGAGTAAGAAAAATTTTGTCATGGGAAAATTAGAATCAAAGTTAGGAGGGTTGTGAAGGAGAGAAGGAGATTTGTAAGGTTTCGCGGCCAATTAGTATACCTGTGGCTGAATTGGAAGCTTGCTACAGCTTTGAAAGTGTTTGTAGCATCGAGATGTTTACCGAATAGGTTATCAAAGTTGCAACATTTGTTTCGGAAAACTGCATTAAACAGTCTCCCGTTGGAAAATTTTAGTTGATGTTGGGTGTGTCGTGATACTTTGTAGCTTGTATGTTTGGTGAGACAGTTCTCTAGAAATTGCAATAACCTGCTACAGTTTTGTAAATGTAATGTCAATATTCAACTTGGCAATTAAGTAGATAACCAATTTTTGCTGGTTAGCTGCTATATTACAGAGAAAGTACCAAAGCCTTTTCATACAACGAGGGGGGAGGGCCATTTTAATCATATGCGGTCCTTAGGTGGCACACATAAAAGACAACACTTAGAGAAGACCCTACCATAACATACTTACATAGGTAAAGATGTTAAGTGATTTTTTTTTTTGCCATCAATGTTAAGCACTTTAAGATACAGATTGACCAGATTAATCACATAAAGTTGCTTGAGTCATTTAGAATCTGGCACGTATGTACGGAATTAGGCTCTAGACAATAATTTTTTTCATTGGTGAAATATCATTATGTGAATATCAATGTTTTTTTTTTGTTGTCATAAAAAGATCATCGTTTTTGCTGCGATTGACGAGCAACACCTCATGTTAAAACTTCAAGTTTCCTACGGCGTCAAAGATAAACTTAAACCACATGAGTATTTTCGCGTGACAATTTAGGTTATTTCGTAATAACTGGAGATGGATAAATTCCCATGATTCCATTTTATTTAGATTGGAGCACACATTGCCTTCAATTGATTAGTCCAAAAAACAAAAAAAAAAAAAACGAAATCAAGGCCGAAGGCAAAAGGAGAGGTCAATTTTCATTTTGGGCCTAGTCACCCGAGCCCAAAGCGTCGTGACATTCAAATGGGCCCCGCGTTGACTCTCCATGAGTACGAGGTCAACTTTCTTTGGGCCCATAGGAGTCAGGCCCATTCCGAACACTGCTTCTCGGCCCATTAGATCCGTCTCCGTCATCGAATCTCCGGAAGCTCATCTTCGTCGGTCGTCTTCATCTTCAACCTCTGGACCAGAAATGGCGGGAATCGCCTGCGTCGCGAGGCCTTCTCCGATCACTCCGCGCTCGACGGTGGTGACTCTCCAAGCTTCCCGCTTGCCCGGCCGCGTTCCCTTCGAGCTGCGATCTCTCGATCTGCGGAGCTCGCTTTTCTTTCTTTCTTGTCGTCCTGTTTCTCTCTCTGAGCCGTCGACGCTGTTCACTCTCAGAATGCTCGTCGCCGGCGACGCTGTCGCGCTATGAAACCGACCGGCGAGGGAGGAAGCAACGGTGCCGCGCCGAAGTTGATCAAGCTCGCCGTGAGCGGAGTCACGGAGATTCTCAGGGTTTTGTCTCCTGTGAAGGGCGGCGACAGGTGATTCGATACCTCTTCGCCCCCTGGAACAATGTCGCGCGATGCGATTCACAGTTGTTCTCGCGATGGAGATGGAGATATGGAGTTTGGACGAGCGACGAATTGTTGGAGAGTTGGTAACGATGCTTCTCGTTTGTCGATCTTGCTCTCTTCTGACTGTGTTTCTGACTTTCTGCAGTTTGGAGAGTGTGAGTGACGACGGGCGAGATGGGGTTCCTGCTTCCAGCGTCGATGACGTCGTGATGATCCTCACGTCTGATTATGAGAAGGCTTACTTCGTCACAGGTACCTCGACTTCCTTTCTTTACTCTGTATGTTTACTGGCAACGAACAAAATGGTCTGATCATGCTCCAAAATCAAACTTGCTTAATTGATGGATTACTGATAATCTGAAGAAAAGAGATTTACAGGAATTGTCTTTAAAAATAAAGAACCCATCATCAATCTAGGCCCGTGCTCATTGTTTCTGGGCACTCTAGGGAACTGATGCTAAAATGTTCTCAGTTTAAGACGGACAATGAAACTCATTCTTGCCGTGCTTCTATGTATACTGACCACTTTGCTCAAAACAGGAGTATTTTCTTCGGCAATTTACGCTGAAGATTGCATTTTCGAAGATCCAACGATTAGATTCCGGGGTGAGATAATAATCCTGTGCGCTGCAGTTTCTCGTGTTTACATGCCGAATGCTCATACTTTTGTTGAATTATGTAGTGAATTCACACGTCAGAACTCTTTTTCCTGAAGAATTGGTATGATAGAGCCCTAAAATTTTGGTTCAGTGGTTTACTTCTGGCTGGTTAAGATGATTATTTCCTAGAGTTTCTTACATTGATAAAATACTTTCAACTTGACATTTTCATCCTATCTTGTATGGGGATTTCATTGGTTATATTCGGCTTGGTGACTTGTCTGGTTTCTAATTTTGGTCTTTGATGTCATGAATTTAGAACCTCCCTGGTCATCCCAAACAGAAAAGCTATCCCATCCTGTCCAAGCCAATACTGTTGCTTCTTTTGGTCCTTTGTAGAATTTGTCTTGATTGATATGCCTGTTAAAGCAAATCTGATACGCTAATCTTCTCTGGACAAGTCTATCAATTGTTCCCAAGAAATTATTCAAAGAAGAGAAGTGCTCATGTTTACTAGTCTTGCGGTTTTCTGTTTCTGTAGGCAACATCTTTTCTTCGAAATAGGATTCAAATGAACATGACTAGATTTTGTTTATGTATTTGATGTCCATACAATTCATATCTTTCAAGCTACTTACAACCCAGTTTGGCTTTATCATATCATAGTACATTTTCTGAAGTCTATTATTGCTTGTCCAAAAAACTGGATGCAATTTTTTTTCCATCCTCCATGTGATTAGCCTTCTGAAGGAACTGAGCTGTTATTAATCATTAATATATGTGCATATACACAAAGCACACATCCTCATGAGAAATGAACTAATTCCTCGGTGTTTGGCTGTTCAGGTAAGGGTCTGTATGAGCGCAACTTGAAATTACTTGTTCCTTTCTTTGACCATCCATCAATAATATTACACAGTATACAAAAGGTAGTAACTCTTTGTAATTTCAAATCTGGTTCAGTGTTAGACATAACTAGATTATCTTCATCAACCAACCCACTTTCAGGTCGAACTTGGCATTTCTGTTACCATGAGTGCCAATGGTAGAATTGAGGGATGGCCACCGATGATTCTCCCATAGGCTGATTGGTGCGCTTTCTACGGATACCCAGTGCTAGGGATTCCCTTCCTATCTATGAGATCTTGCATATGCGCAAACTGGAAAAAATTTAACCCATTAATGAGAATATGAACCGTTAATTAAGGAAAAGAAGAGATTGCCAAATTTCATTTTCAGTACAAATGATGATAAAAACAATTCTTTCATAATTCTGTCTCAATGAATTCTAAGGACATGTCATTGCTTGCTAGCGTCTGTTCGGAACTTGCAAATGCTTAATGAGGTCAAATCTGTCTTATGACACGTGTGAAATTGTTTTAATTACTGACTCATATGTGTAATGCTAAAGTAATTAATACTAGATTCTTCAGATTTGTTTCATCATTGTTCTGAACCCTGGTTCTTATTTCCCGCTGATTTACCTATATCCACAGGGTGATGATGAGACTTACATTTTGGCTAGATGGAAGCTCAGGTACTTTAATTGATCACTGCTTGCATCCTCCACTATTTGCTCTTTCCTCTAGGGGATCGGACCTGGGGATAAATTAGGTGGAGCTAATCATGGAGATGGATGACTTGCTTGATCGATTGAAATAAATATCTACGACATATTTATTAACATATCACTGTCTATCAGTAGAGTGGCTCAAACAATTTCTCAACTTGCAGAACCTACTTAAAACTTCCCTGGAGACCTCTCATTTCAATTGATGGGAAGACTGTCTATGAACTTGATGACAACTTTGCAGTGAGCTTTCTTTTTTTTGGCTGACATCTCATTGTTTGAGTTCATTCTAGTCTGGCAAGAAATCATTCTAATTGGGAGTGTAACCCCTTCTGCAGATAGTTAGACATGCTGAAAGTTGGAATATTTCTGCTCTAGAAGCAATTGGCCAGATTTTTACCCCTAGCGTTGGCAGACCAAGCGATTGAAGGTAAGTTGTGCCTGCAACTCTTGGAAAGGCTTTATGGCCGCTTATGGTCAGAGAAAGAAAGGCTGCCCACTTTATGGAACAGACTCAGAATAGTCCCTCTGGCTATTTGTCTCCACATCATACTCTTAAAGACATGGACCTACATTTTTACAGTTGGCCCTGAAGGGAGGTGTTATCAGAGATAATTGTCTAAAGATTTAAGTTCAAAGACCTTGTAGACGTACTTGTAAATTGCTGGGTATGCAAAGGATGTGTCATCTCACTCAGGTGTATATATATTATTCAATATTTTGTCAATTTTGTGTTCTCCGAGTAGTATCATGGTGAGATAGAACTACCACCTTTGTTATTACTCTTTTGGCTTCTCAGAGGTAGTTCTACTATATTTCGGTCATCTGAAGTTATGAACTGCTACGTTGTATTTAATGGGCTTCTCAGTTTAGGCCTAATATATTATTCATGTGTTATCGAGTGTGAGAAGCAGGGAGAAAGCTGTATTGGTGAAAGACTATATGGCATGGTTAAACTTAAAAAATGTACCTCGTCCACAAAAAAAAAAAAAAACCTTAAAAAAAGTACTTATAATCGTGTCCACGGTCTGCGATACCATCATCACATCAAACTTTGCTGCCTGAAAGAGATGTCCAGATCAATCATTGTCTATACAGAAGAAAAGGTGATATGCAAGATGCAGTTTTGCTTTCCATGTCGACATTTCTTACCATTATTGTTTTGAAATACTCCGGAACAAATTAGGTCACATGTTATCTTTTGCATTTTGTCACCAGACCCTACCGAACGACAAGGTATAGGTGATATTCTCATTTTCGGTTTGTACAGGTAATTTCTTTGACGCTTAGCCCAAAGAAAGGAAATTTTCTTTTCACAAATTTGATATTTATAAAGTTCATTGAGAGCACTTGGCCTTCCTAGATAAATCATACGAACGTGCACATCTAGGCTTGGATCTTCGGTACATGCATTCCGGCTAGAAAATTCCATTTCTTGTGACGGCAGTTTCTTCCTCTTAAAAGGACATGGAAGCATCAATGAAATCTGGAATCTTTAACATTGTACAAAACTGACAGTACTCTCTCTCTCTCTCTCTCTCTCTCTCTCTCTCTCTCTCTCTCTCTCTCTCTCTCTCTCTCTCTCTCTCATTCTTTCTCTAAGTTTGACTTTGACCCCAAATGCAGCTTGAGGTCTAACTGCGCTTAAGTGTACTTGACATATTAATGAAGCGCGTGTTGTGGTCTATGACGGCCAAAACCATGAGCGGAGATAGGAATCCCATTCCTATCGTCTTTTTCAATCCATGTTCTCCACCAGATCTCAGGATCTCCAACATCCAATGTTGCACAGTGATGCATGTACCAGTGAGCCATTGTTTCATGCCCCCGATAGCATGTGAGCCTGGTTGAGTGCATACAAACACTCATCCTTTTGACCCCTCTGGTGCAAGCAATTCAAGGGTTCACATGTGCCGACCGCATGTGTGGTGTGCACCAGGGGTTAAACCTGGGTAAGGGCGAGCAACTCGGAAGCACGTGAGCCGTGCCTCTAAACATAGAAAAACGTGCCAGCGCGGTGATTTGAATTCAAATGTCTTAGAGAAAGTGAGGAATGCTGCTGCTGGACTGGAGCCACCATTGGATGCGAGCAAAGGAGCTTGTTATGATTGTAAAAGAGCACGAGCACGACCCCATGTAATGATGGTCGGGGAGCAATGTGACCAAACTCAAAGTAGAATAATCTTTTTGGTGATGAGAGCTCCTACCTTATGCTCTCTGCTACACAAAGTCCAAGCTTCATAAAACTTAAACAAAAAAGAAGCCTGATAAAAACACAGCACCTGCAATTTTCAATTCGCATGATGATGAGGTAGTCCCGTTTAGTTTATTTTGGGAGCATCCAAAGCAGCGATGCGTGCAGCGCGTTCATGATTGTAGAGCTTGGCCTTTTCCCGGGCCCCATGTGTGGGTGTGTGGCTCGCTTTTTGGATTTGAATATGATTCTCATCCCGTGGCCAAGCTTCGGAAGCTCTAAACGTTCCCTTTCATTTCTAGATCTTCACCAATTCATCCTCTTAACCTGCTCCTGCTCTTGCAAATCAAACTTTAAAGAAAAAGGGTCAACTTCAAATTTGATCTGTTCCTCTTTAATTACTCCGCGCGATCCGTTCCTCTAAGTTATGTAGAATCCGAGTCTCTTTCTACATTTTCGACGTGGGACGTTTACTACATCGTCAAAATCGCCGGCTTCGCACGAAATCGCCGTGGCGATGGCGATCCTTGTCTTTGTTTTGGATAATTCGGATGACGGTTGCAAAGATCAGCATTCTAGCTGCTACAAGCTCCTGTTCTAAAGTCGGTTCTCATTTTAAATGTGCCCTTTATTTCACTAGTAGCTTTCTTACCCCTATCACCTCGACGTCTACATCTCAAATCTTAGTCTCTACAATTGACATTGGACAATGGGATGGCCTCCCCTCTCAGCTAACAGTACTAATTGCAAAGAAAGCTTCAGATTAGTTTTCTTCAAAATTTGGCATCTCTTGATCCCAAATCTTGACTACTACAATGGAAGCTAAAGAACCATAGCGATGCAAAGTTACAAGGTGGCGAAAATGCAGGAGGAAGAGATTGTTCTATTCACAAGTTCACAACAGGCTTATCTCACAAAACATTAGCAATATTATTTTCACATAAAATCAATTAATCGCCAAAAGATAAGCAAAAAAACAGGAAACAAGAATTCTCAAGAATCAATTCACTCGCTCCTCCAAGCATACACCATCAAAGAGAACCCTCCAGTGCCACTCCCGCTTGACCTCGTGGACGATGAGCAGCAAGAGCTCCTACTGCTCCCGTCGCTGCTGCCGCTCTCCTCCGCCCACTGCAAGACGCTCGAGCAAGATGGCGACGCTGGCGAGAACGTTGCCGGCTTCTGCGCCTTGGCAGGATTTACCAGCGAGGATTTGCTCTTCCTCATCAGCTTCTTCTCCGGCCCTACCATCTCCGGCCATATCACTCCGCAATCGCCCACTTGGAAGACAAACACTCCGTACCCGCAGTTCCCGATCTCGCCCGCGGTTATGTTACCGACCCAATTCAACACGTCCCAGAAGAAGTCGACCTCAGTGGCGCCGATTGTGATTCGCTCGTTCCCTCTGAACTTCCACGCCAGTCTCTTAACCACCAAGCTCGTCTCTCCATCAACTTTCACTTTCAACACGCCTCCACTGCACTCTATGGTGATCTCGTGCTTCGACCCCAAGAAGTGAGCCGTGCAGGTGTAGACCCGGGTGCCGAACACGTGTTCTCGCCGCGACAGGAGCGTCGCCGGCTCGGCGAGCTGCTGCTCCGAGGCCAGCCCGTGCCGCCGAGCGGGCTCGCCGTCAAGGTCGCCGAGGTAGAACTCCAGCTTGCCATTGCATGTGAGGGAGAGGTAGAAGCGCGACTCGGGCTCGGCCGAGCCGCGAGCGAACTCGGCCCGAGTGAAGTCCCAGTGGACCTTGATCTTCACGTGGTTGTGGTTGTGGTGGTGGGGGGTGAGGTGTACGGATTTGGACCCGGGCCGGCTCCTGAAGAGAGAGAAAGCCGGAGGCTGGAGGGAGACGGTGAGGGAGAAGAGCTGCGGCGACGAGTGGATGGTGAGCATGTGGGAGGAGGCGGTTCTTGACCAGGTGAGCGTGAGGTGTGTGGGCGAGTTGAGGAGGTGGGTCTGGTATACGGAGGTGATGAGGCTTTGGGGGGACTGGGAGGCGGCGGCAGCGGCGGCGGCGGCGGCGGCGGCGGTGGAGCTCGGATTGCTGAAACATGACTGTATCATCCTGCTAAAATCTTGGCTCCTTCTGCTCTTCACAGCATTTGGGCTAGAGAAAGAGAAGACAAGAGAGGCCAAATCAAGAATCTTTGAGGGTTTTTTCTCTGTTTTCCTCTAGCTTTGGAGGAGATGTTTAGAGAAGAAGGTGGCAAGTTGGCTCTTTCGAGTCTCGAGTTTTATGCTCTCTCTTTTTCTTTTTTCTTGGTGGGCCTTTCTTGGAGGAGGCATCTTTGAGTCTCGAATTGAATTATGACATTATATAAGGCCACCGTTGGCATCATCATCATGTTATCTTCCCCCAAATATCATGAGTAGATGACTTTTTCATGGCCATTTCTTTTGTTCCTCCTCGCAAACTGTCGTCTTTGAAAGGCGTACTTTACATTAGAAAAATAAAGTGGCTACAGAGACCCACGTAGTCTCTCGCCTGTGATTTCATATGTATGCCAGCTTATATCTTTGAATCTCTTTTTGGAGACTTGGCATGATTTGGATTGCAGTCGTGTCTATCCATTTAGATTTGTGAATTGTTTTGGCATTTCGCGTAATGTGAGGGAGGGAGCGCCACAATGCATGCTCGTCATAATACTGTCAAATTTTGATGTGCATTGTCCTAAATTCCAATTTTACTGAGTAAAAGACAGGATGTTTGTCTTGTTATGGGGGTACATTTGCATCATTTAACAACGCAAGATCATTCTGTAAAAATAAGAAAAAAGAAAAGAAAAAAGTGAAGTCATGGTTACAATTGAGGGTTATCACATAAATAACCTCAAATTGGTACATCTGTGATAAATTTACCCAAGATTAGTTTTTTTTATCACGAAAAACTCCAAACTGGTACATATATGATAGATTTATCTCAAACTAATTTTTTGATCACAAAAAACCTTAAATTTGAAAATATTTGTGATAATTACTCTCCATTAGTTTGGATTAACATCACGAAAAATCACAAATCAATATACCTGTGACAAACGGATGGTAAAACCCAAAATTTGGTACATCATGTCATCCTATTCAGCAATTTGACGGTAAAATCTAATAAAAACTAACGGATGATAAATTTATCATAAGTGTATCAGGTTTGGATTTTTCGTAATATTAATCCAAAATGAAAAGAAAAGTGAAGCGATGGTACACCAAGTCACTGTACAGATTCAACCATCCCCCTCATCGCTCATCACTACCATCATCAGTAGGTAAGCGTTACATATGGAGTTTGATATGCCCTCCTTGATTTGCGCCATGAAAGGGCTTCAATCTCTCTCTCTCTCTCTCAAGTGAGCTGGGTTGCACTGAAGCCTCAGAGTCACGGTTGCAGGTGACTTTGAACATCCACGTCCAAAGACTATGAAAGCACACAAGAAAAGGCTAAAGCTCGCTTCTTTCTCTTTATCTTTCTCGTTTTCTTTCTTCCCCCCCTCTTTTTCACCTGTCTCATCTCTAAAGTATAATGGGCAAATGATGGGGTCTAAGAGGAAAAAGAAAAAGGCCCAACAACTTCCGTATGGCTTTATCCCATCGCCCTTCGACTCATTCGACGGAAATCAGATCTGAAACCCTATTTTAGCAGTGTTAGGTGGCGACAATGATAAGAAGATTGAATTGATAAGGAAGCGCCAAAATACGACATGGACAACACGATCTCGTGAAGACAAAGATCAGGGAGAATTTGGGGCGGGAAAGGCAGCTCAGTTCTATCAAACAATCAATGTTTCTGGTATTATATAATCTCAATCATCTATTTTAGTTTTGTATGGGTTCCAATTTAACTTTTTTCTAAACCCGATGATCGCGATTGCTTCTACTTTGCCGAAAGGATTTATTAGAGGAGTACCAATATTTGCTCTAGTAGGAAGAAAATGTTGTTATACATTAAGTGTAGTTGGTACATGTGAGCTCAACACATACGAGTGCCCCGCATAGGCGAGTTCGATTCGGAATAGACTTATCGCATCCGAGAACGAAATGTGTTGGTTGGATACGTGTCTTAGGAAACACATATCTTTATTGCATCGCAAACTAATTTGATATGTTTATAGTCAAGAGAAAAGAGATTTTAATGTACAACCGGTGTTTTTCACTTCTTTGCTATTTGTTCATGCAACTATACTAAACCATCTGGCAAGCTCAGGAATTGCATGTTACATTGTCAATTTATATGATGGACGAATTAAAATCTTCTAGAATGATTTTGGTTATTTAGGCTCTGTTCGTTTTGCGAAAAATGCAATGTTTTGGAAAATGTTCCATTTTCTAAGAAAATGACATTGGCTGAAATCTGAAAAAGGCTCATAAAATATTTTCCACCGTTCAGTGTGAAAAATCAAATCATATTTTTCTCTATGCACTACTTTTAATAAATTTTTTATTTTATTTTTTGAAATCAATTTTTAATTACTTTTTATTTTATTTTTTATTTTCCTTTTTTTTAACCTTCTTCTCTGGCCAGTCGCCGGCCACGGCGAAGACTGGTGATCGGCCATAGGCGAGCTTGAGCATTGCCAGATCGACGACGCTCAAGGCCTTGCCAAAGGTTGGCGAGGTCACTCGCCAACCTTTGGTGAGGCCTCGAGCATCATTGATCTAGAGAGGCTCGAGCCTCACCACCCTTTGGCGACACTCGAGCTCGCCCGTGGCCAGTCGTTGGCCTTCACCGTGGCCAGTGACTGGCCGAACAAGAAGGTAAGAAAAAGAGAAAGAAAAGAAAAAATAAATATAAAATATAATTAAAAAATAACTAAAAAAATCGATTTCAAAAAAATAAAAATAAAATAGAAATAAAATGATTTTCTCTTTTGAAAAGAGGAAAACATTTCCCTCACTTTTGAAGATGTGTTTTGTCACTGAGGAAAAATGTTTTCCATGACTAGTTTATTTTTCGGGAAATAAACGCTGGAAAATCCGGAAAACGTTTTTTGTGAATCCAACAAATCCTTAGTCCTGAGTAGTTTCGTGCTTCTGTGTGATGAGGTAATGAGTTTGAAGTGTTGTATGTGAACTTTTGACTGATCACTTGTGCTCGTGCAAGTTGCTACTTCGTTTGGAAAGAAGTAAGGACTTTCGAATCCATAAGTCAATAGGCACGAATGAAAACCGTTCTCTTCCTTGAGCCCAATTTTTGGCCATAAATAGATTTTTCTATTCCTATAGCATGGACAAATTTCTAAGCAGAAAGTAGTATTTGATAACGATACAAAATTTTTGTTCTTAGGATATAAATTCGTTAGATAGATTATTCTTAAATTTCTGTTCCCGTGGCAGGCAGGCAGTGGATGGCAAGCGGCCGGTGGTAAGGGCGAGCGATAAGAAGAGTTGTTCCAAATCTATTTATGGGCTAAAAATTTGTTCGAAAAAAAAAATGAAGTTGCATTGTTAAACAAACTTCTTTTTCAAAACCTGCTCTCATGAACAAAATAAATGAAAAATAATAAAATAAAATGGTTATCATTCGCACCATTGAGTAATGAGTTCGCCCACCTCAAACTTATGGTCTCAGTTGGGACGGAAGAATTACGGCTCAAAGTACAAAAAGTCTTGATTATTTATTTATTTGCTCTTGCAATCCTCTAGATACTAGTGCGGTTTGCCGGGCTGCTTGCAAATGTTTAAGCATCCACGGGCGCAGGATTTAGCCGTTTTGGCATCTGCATATGATCAAGAGCAGGGTAAGAAACTCAGGGGCGGCATCATATAGAGTTAGAAATATTCAGTGAATTACATATACTCAAACGAATACACACCGTTATATCTCGTGCAGTTCGTATTAATTTCACACGAAACTCGTCATCTTTTACAGTGCAAATTCAATTGAGTACATCATACATATACCATTCTCAGGTAAAAATTTCTCTCTTTGGATGAATGCAGATTCTTAAACCCTGTGTTGTGGCACAATGTCGTGTACAGATGCTTAGGATTTTTACTGTACTTGCTTAACTTGATTTTCATTTTTAAACATTGAATGATGATTAAATCAACGTATCTCCTCAATCACATGCGATTTGCGAGAGTCCGACAACTTAGATATAGACATAACACTAATCATGTGTGGCGCTAGGCGCAATCTATCATGATAGCAATTGTTAATTAGCTTAGACAAAATGTTTTCCTAGCAACCTTGTCTTGTTGGGAGGACCAATCGAAAATGTTGTGTCGTTTGTTAAAATAGTTTCTATCGAATTATAAAGAGGACGCTGTCAATATGACTTCAGAAATATATAGGTCATTAATGCATCCCGTTAGACCCAAAATGGAGAAATTTTGTATAGTATCAAGCCAATGCAGTTGACCTAGTCATCTAGGGTTTCAAGATGTGTTTCCATGGATACCTGTATAAGGGTCCAAGCATGTCTCTGTCACGCAATCGAGATCACAATAGTTGATCGGAGGCGGGTGTCGCAAGGTGGCCTCGCATCCCTTCATGCAGTCGTAGAAGCAATAAATAAGTGGCGAAACGCGGTCCCCCTTGACACAGGAGTTAAGGCACTTTGATATGCAATCGGTGGATTTCTTTTCTTCCGAGGACCCAACGAATAGCATCAACATCAGGAACAGAGTTATTACCTTGTTGAAAGAATTAATTTCCATCTCTATCACACTTGTTGACCCTATTTTGTGCTGTTCTTATAGTGTTCATGTTAATCTTGGAGGAAGCATTATTAGAAATATATATAGAGGGATTTTTATGTTTATATATATGTGTATAAGCATTAATTGTTCGATGGCATTTTGCTATGAAATGGAAAAAAAAAAAAAAAGAAGTTCGCCGTGTCATTTAATAAGGTAAGTTTGGAGTAGCTTAGGTTTATTTCTTAAACAATGCGAGCACAACGGTCGCCGTTGCTATTGGAAGTAACGGTGGCATGCGGGCCACGAGTTGTAATGAAGACAAAATGGCAACTATCCGGTTACGGATTGCAGAGTTAACTGCTTTCCATTCTTTATGTCAATATTTATTTTGTGGTTTCTTTATTTATATAAAGATTGAGGTTTTTCTAACGTAACAGTATTTAGGCTATCATGAGAATAACAATATGTCGTGAACCACAAATTCTTGAATGAATGGACCCTATAAAAATTTATAATTATTTGTCATTTATTATTTTGTGGCCCAGAACAAGATATTATTCTCACAATGAATTAAAGACAGTCACTTAATCATTTTTCTAAAGACCATGTCTAAAGTCTCAGCCTTTGTTGGACAATATGTGATAGTTTCATGAATATATTTTATGCATCGCAAGCACTCACGCGCGACAATGCTAAGTGGAGAAGTAAACCAATCATAAATTGAGAATTTTCAAAATTTAATTAAAATCTTTTTTTGTAATGCATATCACGCCAATAAAGCGAATAAATGGTTGGTTTGTTTCACCGTGACATTAATTGTGTAAAAAGTGTATATGATATTTTATGCCAATTTTAAATTTAAATGGTATTCCAAAGCAATGCAATTTATACACGTAATTTAGAAACATTCATATGCTTTCAAAAATAGTGCAATAGAGCAGTTAGTCGATTGCCACTTTTCTAAATTACTTGTATTATTGGCATTGTTTTGAAATAAACCATTTTTTTTTGGTCAAAGTAACATTTCATTCACCATAGAAATACAAGAGACAAACAACAAGACAAATCCCAGACAACTTCGAAATAAAACAAGTTTCAGATAATGAGATGAATCATCAGTCCAAGATTAGGGGTTACACGCTCATTCTTCAAAAGAAAATCGGAGGCTGATCACCAATTTTGTCTTCAGCAATGAGTAGACATCGAGAACTACAATTGTTGCTATAGTTTTTGCCTTTTGGTGGTATGAGCCTAAGTTCAGCGTCCCCAATACCATTGCCGTTTAGAATGACAAGGTTGAACAAGTACATACTGACATATGTGAGAGCGAAACCTTCATGAAACTCCTTTAATCTCCTTCAAAATTGGACTTATGCACCAACAATATTTGAGGGATGCGAAACCCCAAAATTGTACATCCAAAAAACCCCAAATCTAGACTAGATTGGAGTAGAAACCTCTTGGAAACGGGAGAGAGAAGCTTCTAAGAGAAAGCTCAACAAAACGGGAGAAAAGTAAGAAAAAGAAAATAGAGAACCAAATTAGCCAAAGATAAAGATAAAGGGAGGGGAGGGGGAGATCTAGCTCAAACCCTCCCCCATGAAGGTTGAAGAAGACAGCACATAAACATATTATTTACATATGTTACTCAAATGATGTCGCTACGAAACAAACCAATAACATATTCGCATTATTTGTATGATATGCATTACAACAAAATTTGCATTTAAAATTGAAAATTCTCAATTTTATGATGGACTTGTTTCTCTACATGTCATTGTCATGTGAAATTTTCCTATACATAAAATTTGTTCGTGAAAGTATCGCATATTGTCCTAAGCTGATGAGATATCCCATCAATCTCAAGAAACCAAGCAAGACACGAGTCAAAGCGTAAATGGGTGCCCAAACATGAAAGTTTTTGTGTCATGTACTTAATCTGTACATAAAAGTGTGTTGATTAACCCAGCCATGTCCATGAGTTCTTGCTTTGCAACCCGAAACATTCATTGATGCATTAAAGAACATTTTATTCCCCATACGTTATATGTGGGCTTGGTGCGAGTCCCGACTACATGAATTTAAGAGATTATGACATATCTAGCTCTTGAACATTTGGTGCGAGTCACGACACAGATCAGAGCAAATTTGGGGGGAAAGGCAGCGCTGTTAGAGCAACAACATTTGATCCATACCATAATAGATGTGTCCTAAATTGGAAAAGCTTTAGGTAACTCTGCAAAATAAATGTTTCTGAATCCAATGATTGCGATTGCTTCTGGAGCACCAAAAGATTTATTAAAGGAGTACCAATCTTTCCTCTAATTGGAAAAACAAATGTTTTCACATGTTAAGGGTAGTGGGTGCACGTGTGCTCAATGTGTACGATTGCTTGGCTTGGGAGAGTTCAATATGGTACGGGCTAAACCCATCCAAGAACGAAATGGGATTGCTGGACAGTGTCTTAGAACTTATATCTTCGTTGCAGGTATTGCAAACTAATTTAACGTGTTTTTTTTTTTTGGTAAAGACTAATTTAACGTGTTGTTAGTCAATAAAACAGAGATTATAACGTACGCCGTACGGCTGTTGTTTTTCACTTCTTTGCCCTTTGTTCGTGCGACTATATTAACAAACTGGAAAGCCCAAGTAATTGCTTATTAAATTGGAAGAAAATTTATACTATGGATGAATTGGACTCTTCACGATTGATTTTGGTTACTTCGTTTGGAAAGAATCGTGGGCTTTTGACATCCTAGTGGCGCCAGAGTGATGGGTTCGCGAACCTTTAATTTAGGGTCACGATTTGTGCTGAACAATGGACAGCTAAATGGGTGCACTTGAAATAACTAGAGAACTTTATAATATACAATTTATTCACCTATTGCACAGAATTTGCAGATAAAAGTGAGGATTTGCTTTCCATGCGATGAAGTGATTGGTGATGTTAGAGAAAAATTAAGAGAAGTTTGGAAAGAGATTGGAGATGCTATATCTCCTTGTTTGTCCATAATGTTAATGCCAAGTCATATAACCGCGACATCTCCGAATTAAAGTTCATATTTGATCTGAGTTAAGTTAACCGATCATTGGCACTCCGCTGTTTCTCTATCCGAGAGAATCGATATTGATTGATATTGTAATTTGATGGAAGGTTAAACGGTTTATATATCTTAGAAAATAAAGGTTTATCAATTTGTAAATGTTCTCACAAGTGCATGTCCTCTTTAGCATGTGTTGATCTTCTAATATATTCTTCAAGACTCTCACTAACGGTTGGAAAATCTTCAATATGATCAATTTAGCCATTGAGATATTATCGCTCATACAATCAAATTTTCCTAATGATGGTGTGTGGTTTCCACGAATAAAGTTGCTTATATTGAGAAATAGTTCTTCTAGGCAATTTGATTGACAACGGATAAGACTTCTCTCCGTACATTTGTCTCCGGAATCCCAGGTCCGACGCATACTATCAACATTCCTTAAGATTTAGGTTTGCCGCAAAGGAAATGTCTGAGTATTCAAGACACTTTGACCCCTAAAACAAAAACAAACAAACAGACAACATTCGTGCTCTATTTCTCTTGTGCAATGTGGGGGAAGATTTGGATAGGAACGAAGGATCAAATTTATCTCCATGCTATCATTTGATTTACAAGATGGCAAAAAAGACTAAATGTATTACCTTACCAAAAAAAAAAGACTAAATGTATAAAGACGGCACAAGCTGGTCAAGGATTAATAAATATGTGACTGTAGCCCTCTGGTGTGCCAAAAATAAGTAGACTCAGCATATAAAGTAGTAAATAGAAACGGCACAAGCTGGTCAAAGATTCGATGACAACGGGTATCGAATTTGTTGGCTTAGGGAAGATAATATGACCCAATTACCACTAGACTACCACACTTGGTATTTAACGTCCTACTTAAAAATGCATTGTCTAAAGAATGTCCGAGCGATACTTGTTAAACAACTAATTAAGGAATCCTTGCAATACCTAGTATAATGAATATTCTCATGTATCTTGATAATTGAATTTTTTGAAATTAATCATACTTAGTATATGGGGAAAATTGTCCAAAAAATCTTAAACCTATTGTAGTTTTACCAATTCAATCATAAATCTTTTAATTATACAAATTGAGTCCTAAATCTTTTCACGTTTTGCTAATTGAGTCAATCCAATCAATTTTGGTCGGAAATCGCTGATATGAATGCTGGTTGTGCTACGTGGTGCGGTCGGCGCTGACGTAAATAATTTTTAAGAATATTTTAATTTTTTTTATAAAAAAAATTATTCTTTTCTTCTTTTCTTTTTTCTTACTATGGCCGACGAGGGCTGCCGGGCCACTCGCTAGCCAATGGGCGAGGGTCGGTGGGCCCTTGCCAATAGTGAGCAAAAGGGTTGCGACCTTACCCGGATCTGGGCGAGGGGGGCCCTCGCTGAGGCTCGCCTCGCCTTGCCTGTGGCAGTTGATGACGACCCTCCCCCAAGCAATGCCAACTCACCTAGCCATGGCTAGTAGCTGGTTACTAGCAAAAGGAAAAAAGAAAAAAAATCACAAAAAGTAATAAAAATTCCAAAAAAATACTAACATATTATTATAAATTGTCCACGTCAACATCGGCGGCGCCACGTAGGTCGACGGCAATGCCACGTAGGCCGACCAACGTCCACGTAAGTAGTATCCGGCCAAAATTAGTCGGAAGAACTAAATTGGCACTAAGCTAAAAGATTTAGAATTAAATTGACATATTTAAAAATTTTAGGATTAAATTGGCATCAATGCAATAAATTTAGAACTTTTCTGACGCTTTTCTTGAAATTTGAAACTAGTGATCATTATTTCCTTAGTAACTTACTAACAACTCTTCGCATCTATTTGTAAAATCTATATTTCTTCGGTAAAACATTAACAGCTAAATTGGTGCATTTGCAGTATCTAATGAAGTTGACAACCTACTATGATTCATCTATCTATTGGTGCATGAAATTTGCCGATGAAAAGTGAGGATTTGCATTCCAACCGATGAAGTAATTGGTGATGTCAAAGAAAACTTAAAGAGAAGCTTGGAAAGAGATTGGAGATACCGTATCTCCAAATTTCATCCATAATGGGAATGCCATGTCATATAACCGCGATCTCTCCAGTTCAAAATTTATATTTGAGTTGAGTCGAGTCAACCGATCAACGGGATTCCGGGTTCATGCATTCGAGGGAAGCGAAATTGACTTATATTATAAATTGATAGGAGGTCAAATGGTAATTTTTAGGCAAAAGTACACTACAAGTGCCATAACTTGTGTACGGCGATCATTTTGGTGCCATAACTTTTTTTCGGATCACTTTAGTGCCAAGTCGGAGGAAAATAGATCACTTTAGTGACTCCGGCCAAAATTTCGGCCAAAAAGCTGACTTGGCATTTATATTAGAAAAAATAATATGACTTGTACACGTGGAAATTACGTGGTTTTTTTTCGAATTTTTAATTTTTAGAAGAAAAAAAAAACCCTGCAGTAGCGGCGAGGGAGCCCTCGCCGTTGCTGCTTGGGACGCCACCACCGCTGGGAAGGGCCGGCGATGGTGGGCGCAGTGGCCGGCGAGGGTCGCCAGCCCCTAGCCGGGGCCTGGCGACCCTCGCCTCGCCGTCGCGACCCAGGCGACGGCAAGGTCGGCCTCGCCTTCGCTGGGTGAGGCGAGACCTCGCCGTCGCGACCTAGGCGACGGCGAGGTCTCGCCTCGCCGGATCCAGGCGAGGCCGACCTCACCATCGCCTGGGTCACGACGGCGAGGCCGCGCCTCGCCTTCGTTGGGCGAGGCAGGACCTCAGGGCGAGGCCGAGCCTCGCCGTCGCAACCCAGGCGACAGCGAGGTCGGCCTCGCCTGGATCCGGCGAGGCAAGACCTCGCCGTCGCGACCCAGGCGACGGCGAGGTCTCGCCTCGCCGGATCCAGGCGAGGCGAGGGTCGCCAGGCCCCGACTAGGGGCCGACGACCCTCGCCGGCCACTGCGCCCACCACCGCCGGCCCTTCCCGGCGGTGGTGGCGACCCAGGCAGCAATGGCGAGGGCTCCCTCACCGCTACTGAAGGGTTTTTTTTTAAATATAATATAATATAATATTTTTAAAAAATACACGTCAGCAGGCTAAAACGGCGTCGTTTTTTGTTTTTAATGCTGACTGGACCTCTCCGGCAAGCCGTGGATCTCTCCGGCGAGCCGTGTCAGCGCCACATCGGATTTCCGGCGAGCCACATCAGCATTGGCACTAAAATGATCGTTTTTTTAAAAAATTTGGCACCAAAGTGATCCGAAAAAAAATTATGGCACCAAAGGGATCGCCGTACACAAGTTATGGTACTTGTGGTGTACTTTTGCCGTAATTTTTAGGATAGATTTCAACGCTAAAACTGGCGCAGACAAATGCTACACTGCACTTTGATTTCCATCCAACACCTAAAGACAAAAAGTCCAGATTATTTATTTATTTCCTCTTGCAATTCTCGGGATATTAGTGCAGTTTGTAGGACTTCTTGCAATCGTCTGTGCAATTATCCGCACTGTAGGACTTCCTGCAATCGCTGAGCAATTGTCCACACAAGCTTTAGCCTTTTTGGCATCTGCATATAATAGAAAGTAGGGTAAGAAAATCAGGCATAACATTATTCTGGATTAGAAAATATTTGGTGGATTTAATAATTGTACTAAAATGTATATAGACGTTTAGTAATTGGACCCTTATAAGAGCCACATGAGACCGATCAATTTCAATGGTCCAAAATCAATTTTATACATAATACATATACTATACTCATGTATTGATTTCTCATTTTGCATGGGTGTAGATTCTTTATTCCTGTGTTGTGGCACAATGTATGACACATGCTTAGGATTTTGACAGTGCTTGTCCAACTTGATTTTCATTTCTTAAAATTCAGTAACGCTTGTCATAATATAACGACCTGGCCCGTTCAACCTAAATTAAAGATCCAAAGGAATACTAAATTGGTGGTTACTTGGAGGTTAGTTCACTTATAAATACTTCACAGATTTTGTTCCACGTTGGAGGAGATCATATTAGGAGAAGGCTTGAGAAGTGATTCATAAGAACTGATTCAAACACGGAGCTGATACAAATAATGTACTCTGCTAGGCTCAATCTAGACTAGTTAGCTTCGACAAAATGGTTCCCTAGCAACCTTGTCTTACAAGTAGGATCAATTGAGAATGTTGTCGTTGTCAATGTAGTTCCAATAAACTATAGAGATAACACTGTCAAAATGGCTTCATAAATATATAGGACATCACATAAATCCATTCAGTTAGTACTTAAACAGAGAAATTTTGTACATATTTAAGCCGATGCACTTAATCAAGTCAGCTAGGATTTCAAGATGTGATTCCATGAATACCTGTATCAAGATCTAAGCATATAGACGTCATGCAACCGAGATCACAATAGTTGACCGAAGTCGCATGTGGCGAGGCAGCCCCACAATTCTTCGTGCAACTGATGTAACAAAGAGGCGGATTGTCGTCCTTGCTGCAAGGCAGAATACAACGCATTTTGCAGTCGGCGGATTGACTTTCTTCGGAGGACACACCGAGTATCATCAACATCATGAACAGAGTCATTACCATGTTGAAAGATTTGATTTCCATCTCTATTACACTTCACGACCCTTTCTTTTGCTGTTGTTGGTATCCTTATGTTGATCTAGGAGCAAGCAGCTGTAGCCATATATATACAGAGATCCATATAAGTATAGCTTAGGTTATATTTCTTCTGCTCCGAGTCAACGCTTTTAATGACTACCCAATAAATGCCAGATAAGGAATTCAATGATGGGCTAGATTCTCGGCGTGTCTCATTTCCATTATAAATTATAAGCATCATTCGATTTAAGCTAAGCTTAAATTAAAAATGGACAATGTTAATTGTTGTAACCTGACAATCGATAGATGTTAGATAATGTATATAATTTGATATGTTGTTGTATACATGATCTGTATTTTCTTTGACTTACTTAATCTCACGAGTATTCCAAGTATAGCATGTATCTGGTATATATACTTTCATATCATTTTGCAGTCTATTTAAAGGACTATCATTACTTATATTTATTATTCCAACGAAATATAGAAATACTTTGATACAAGTATCAGTGCTTTCGATAGGGGTGAAAGAATACACGCCCTAATCAGATAATTGATAAGTGGGTCAAAGTCCAACGGGCCATCTAATTGCAACACCGCAAAAATAAATCAGAAGAAACAATCGAGCATTGAAACAATCAGACGTAAGAAGACACTAGTGAAGGGATGTATCGAGAACCGAAACAGAACGATCACATAGAAAACAGAGAAAATAAACGATGCACGAATTTTACTCAGGTTTACCCTCGAATAGGGCTACGTCCTGCAAAGAGATTTCACTATAATTTCAGTTTACAGCCACTTAACTCGTTACAATAATCAGAAAAAACGAGCAAAATATATATATGCCCCAAACGGACCAAAAACTTAAACCTACATGAAATCTCTTAATTTCGCACCATACGGGCCAGCCCAAACCCGTTGAGGTTTCGGGGGCGCTGCCCCCGAGCCCCCGCCCGCTCACCGACGAGCGGGGCAGCCGTCCGCTGACCGGGCAGCGGAACCCCCGTCAGGGGGCACTGCCCCCGAACCCCCGCCCGCTGATCGGGCAGCGGGGCACCTGTGTCGGGGGCGCTGCCCCCGAACCCCCGCATTCCGCACGCATGGGTCACATGTCGTTGGACAATACTTTAGTTTCCCTAAGGTCACGTGGGCGTACCCGGTGTGAGAAACAAGGGTCCCCGAAGTATTCGCCAACTCTAACAACTAGTAGGGTTGACTAGTTCAGGAACGGTTTGGTTCTAAACCAAAACCTGAACCTACCCTTTCAGAGTCCGTTCCCAATTTTTGGAACTAGAAATCAATCCGATCAATCTAAAATAGGCTCACCTTTTTTCTCTCTTTTTTAACCATGTATACTAGCAAAAAGGACATAAGGGTGCACCTAAAAAAATGTTATAAAGTGTCTCGAGAATGAATTTAAACTTTGTCTCAGGACTGACTATTTGCAAGAAAATTTTTATCGAAATTTAGATTGAATGAGAGACTTGTTAGAGAAAACGAGAGCTATATATTGAACATTTTTACTTGTCGTTTTATCAATTGTTTTGTAGTATATCAATACTGCTCGTCTTTTTCTTAGGATATCAGATATGTTTTTACTCCCTTTGCTTCGTGATGTAAAGGACCCACATGCAACGAGGGAAACAAAAGTGTACAACCTTAAGGATTGAAAATGAAAAGACAAAAAAAATGCTCGATATTAGCCGAAGAACTACTATGAAGTATTATTAGTTTCTTATTAAACATATAAGTACGAATTATATATGTATGTTTTAGCAACATACACAATAACATTCTAATTTTCAATAGAATCCATAGTATAAATTTAAGTAACATATTCTTTACTTAATTTATTAAGTAGATTCTAACTGAGCTGGCAATTTATCCAGCATACATGAAGACCCACACTGCCTCACCCCATATAAAGCGACACCCACAGTTAAATAAGTTTTGAGGACCTGAGCGGGTCTTTAAAAGGTTCCATCCAGACCTGAGGATGTAAAAATAAGAGGGTATTCTAGTCCTCCCTTTGGAAGAAAAACAAACATGGAGAGGGACAGGGGGTAAGGAAGTAAACCGGCCACTGGGTCATTAAACAGGGCATTGTAGCATCCTTAAATGAAAACACCCGTCCTTTACCTCACCAAGCACCAAGGATCCAAGAACGTGGATTAGACATGAGCGACGTTTCTTTGCACCAAATTCTTTTTCCACTTCTAGTTTCTCTTGCCTCAAGTTAAAACTATATGTTTGTTGCCTCATTCATGCGATCGACATGGCATGGGGCAAATGTTAGAAGATTACCCACACTTTTAGAAGAGATAATGCAACATACATGGACGATAGTTGGAGTCGGCAGCTTTCTTAAGCTACCCTCACCTCCGATCCCCGAGGAAGAGGGCCAAGTTGGCCTGGATGGGGAAAGAGAAAATCGCTCGCTAATGGGCATGGGGAAGAGATGAGAAACCTCCTCTAATCATGGTACGGTAGGAGATGCACCTCGCTCCCACCGCCATCCCTAAGCCTGATTGGATGTTTAATTCAAAACCGGTTAGCATTGCCAAACAAGCTTCAGTATATTACTAAGTTTCGAAGGTTTAGCTTTGACACTTCATCTAATGAGGTCTTACCTTCGTTATTTTTCATTTTCTGAGAGCACTATCGTCTTAGATTCTACAAAATTTTCTTCTTCCTTTTAACAAAAATAGTCTCCCTAAGGAGATTTAGATTTTTATCATAACTATTGAAGTAATATCTCTTCAGATTCAAATGTTTTCTTGTTCTGCAACAAGAAATGAACCTTAGGTAGGCAAATTCTAGGTTGATGAAATAATCCTGTAAATCTCTAAAAAACCAAGTAAGACGCAAGTCAAAACCTAAACTTTAGGTAGCCAAACTCTAGGTTGATGAAATAATCCTGTAAAACTGAAGAAACCAAGTAATACACAAGTCAAAACCTGAGTGATTTGCCCACATATGAAAATGTTTGTATTTGACGAGGCATGCAGGAGAATTGAACTTTGTGTTGGGCACCTAATCTGCACATAAAAGTCTGTTCATTAACCCAGCCAGCAGCCACGTCCAAAACTTCTTGCTTTGCAACCTAAAACATGTCCAATCATTCTTGCTCTGCAACCTCAAACATTCATTTATACCAACAAAGAACATTTTGATTCCACAGATCTAATATGAGGCCTGGTACCAGTCACGACTCCATGAATGACAACAAGAAATTACAAAATGGTAAGATCGTTGAGTGCTTCGTCGTTTTCAATCAGTTAACAAGGCTCAGTCCCTCCAAACATCATAATGTAACACTCAGTTCTAAATGACAAATGAAACTGCACATTTACAAGCGGCGTCTGTTCAGATCCAATCCAAAACACGAATCTCGTTCCTCTCTTGGCAGTCATATCGATCGAGGAAAAAGCTACAATGGTGAGGGGGGGCTGCAAAATCTTTCGACAATTAACTGTCCATTTCTGGGAGATGATGGACTTGCTCATGACTGTGATGCTTAGCTGATGGTTCCCCACAGAAGCAAAGAAACAGGCCCAACCTGGGTTTGTGTTTCCTCTCTTTAGCACTCGAACGAGGTGTACTTACGCTTGTTGCTGCTGATTGGACCTTCTTTCTACAATGGTATACAACAGGGAGGATTTCATTAACGAGGATCTTCGAAAACTTGTTCTAAGTTACTGAACAAGGTGTAGTTATGCTGAGTGTTCTGTTGGTGGTGTAGGTGTTGATGGATCCGACCATAGTTAAACTAATGTACAAGTAATTACTAAGATATAATTCTTATTTAGTAAAAAATGTTAGTCAACTACAACTTTTTGCTTTTTCTAAACCAATTGAGAAAGATCACAGACAGCAAGCGTCACCATAACCTCCACCTATCCCTCTTATCTCTTGTATTTGGTCAACAACTAGTCAACCCATCAATTTCGATGTACCAAGATTTGTTTGTTTTTGGTTCTTTGACAGTTGATGAGCACGAGTTTCTGTTAGGTGTGACTTCTTTATTATATTGGTTTTCAGCCCACCCCCCCCTCTCCCCCCCCCCCCTTTTTCTAAAATTTTGTATATTGCCGTTGGAATTTGACTTATATTGAATGTCGAGTACTTAAACCTTACGAAACATGAAAGTGCTGTCATGTATCAGGCGTTGAATTTTCATGATTTTTCCAAATTCAAATTGCTTCTTTTTCCTTTGCCAAAATTACAGAGGCAGATAAAAGTCAAACTCCATCCACAGTACATACAATGACATGGCACAAGGAAGGACAAAGCATCAAGAAAAGAATTCATAGACGATCAATTTCATTGAGTAACGCAACTAATAAATGTCATGGTGAATCTCTTGGTAAAAAATTTCCGGCTTTGAGGATGTGGGTATGGCCCCAATCTTTAGTTATTGCTGGCAAGAAAACAAGATATGCATTATTCTATGTGATTCCTATCGAAAGAATGCCCTAAGTTCGCACCCTAATCCTCCCAAAGAAAAGCAAAATCACTATTGCCTAATCTCTCTTTCTCACTCTATCTTCTTACCTCTGCTCCAACTCATGTTCAACAGCCTTGACGAACAAGCTACCCTCCCGGAGAACCATCGAGACGGGCACCCTGCCGATCCCCTGGGCCAATGCACGCATGATCTCCTCGACGAACCCCCTGAACTCCTCTGGGCCGAGCGCCCCGTCCTTGTCCCCGTCGCACCGTTCGAAAGCCGCATCAAACGGCCCATTGGTCCCTTCCTCGGCGTCCCCCTCGGCGTCCAAGGCTATGCCGCTGCCGAACCCCCACCGGAGCTGCTCACGAGAGATCAGCCCGTCCCCGTCGACGTCAAGCTCCCGGAAACGCTCGCCAGCGCAGCCACCGAAGGCCTCCTTGTCGTTGATGAAACCTAGGATGGTTTGGTCGTTTAGGAGGAGCACGCTCATCGTGGAGAGAGGTTTTCTTGGTTTAACAAAAGTCAATGTCGAAGGGTTTGGTGGCTTCGCGTGGTTTGTATCTGGAATTTTGTTTGGTGATTGCTATCGATCGCAAGATTTCGCTTTATATATAGATTTGGCTCGTCCTAAACGTGAGGGTTTCCATTGATTTCGTGGGCCCCGGCCTGTGTCTTTCGTAACGAACAAGGGATTCAATTGAAAAAGGAA
This sequence comes from Syzygium syzygioides, assembly GCA_031216285.1. NCBI lineage: Eukaryota > Viridiplantae > Streptophyta > Magnoliopsida > Myrtales > Myrtaceae > Syzygium > Syzygium syzygioides. Next base: position 27,486,081 of record CM062243.1, on the reverse strand, counting down.
ATATTTCGATTTTTAACCAAATTCGAGATTAATTCGAGGGTCAAAAAAGTTAAAAAAGAAAAACCCTTTGGTAAAATATATTATGGGATTCGAATTGATTCTAGGGGCAAGAAATCTATCTGTGACTTATAAGAATAGTAATCTGTGGCAGAAATTGGGAGGGGGGGTTCATGTCACTTCCAAAGAGGGAAAAGAATATATACATTAGTACATTCATGAGGAAACACAGAGAATATTGCAATGGGCTATGGCAAAGAATTTTATTGGGTCGAGCTAAATTTGGAAGTCTATTGCACCCACTTACTTGATCTCGTGTAGCTTTCGACCAAGGTGCTAACGAAGTACGAAAAAGCGAAGGAGAAACGATTTCATGCGCCCAACCTAATCAATCACAAAATACAAAATAATTTCTCATTAAAAAACTAAAGAAATTCATGACGCTCGATACTCTATGGGTGAGTGGAAGAAGTTGCACAGCCATCCGAGAGCACTGGATGATTTTCTTTGTAAGCGAAAGTATCGCGATTCACTAGGCACCTCGTAAGTAAAAGTCCTGAATAATTTGTCTCTCCACCTTTTCTAATCTTTTTTCTCGGGCCAACACATTTTTCTATACTTCAACAATAGTAAAATTGGTACATGTGCCAAATTCGGGTTTTTCCGTCAGTAACCTTGCTTATTCACAACAAAACTTATCGATCACTAGGCGTAATTGGCATAACTTTAATTGAACAAGTATTGAGGGAATTACAACTAATTGACAATCAAGTGGGTCTTCTATAAAAAAAATAAAAAAAAAAAGGAAAGGGGGGCAAGTAATCGCAAAATCCAAAAGAATAAAAGGAATAATTCTAATTAACACAAGGGCATTGTTTTTTTTTTTTCTCCTTCTCCTTTTTACCCTCAATTTTACCCTTATAGAACTAAAGCCCAAAATTGGGCCGAAGACCAAGTTTGGAAAAATTTCTCACAAACTTTGTCGGCCCAATAGGCCCACTATATATTACAAATTTTGAAGGGCCAAAAATTCAAACGCAGGCTGCGGCCCAGAAGCCCATTTCACAACGGGCCCTCTGGCTCCTCTTAGGCCATCTTCTTCTTCTTCTCCAAATGGAGCGAAAACCCTAGCGATATATTCGTTTCCTCTGCCTCCCCATCTCCTCCTCTCTCTCTCTCTCTGCTGGAGCTGCCATCGCCGTCGCGCCGTCATCACCTCTCGGTTGCCCCCGGTCGAGTGAATTCGAGTCTCCGACGAGGGAAGAGAGAGAGGGTAAACCATGGCTGACAAGGCGGTGACCATCCGGACGAGGAAGTTCATGACCAACAGGCTTCTCTCCAGGAAGCAGTTCGTACGTCTCTCTCTCCCGCCGTGTGTGTCTGTGTTTGTGCGTGTGTGTGTGGGTTCGTGGGTACGCGGATTTTCGGTTTCTCAGTGTCGGGGAAGAGCCGCTTGTTAGTGGGTTCGTGGGTACGCGGATTTTGAAGGGTGGCGGTTGTTAGGAGCAATGTTCTTGGGGTTTTGGTTCTGTGGTTGGTGATTTGGTGGAGAATCCTTTCGAGTAGTTGCGAATTTGCTATTCGGAGTCAATTTTATCTCTGGTCCCAGTGTCGTTAGGGAACTTTAGATTTGAAGTTCTTTACTTTAGGTGCAAAAAAGGGAGAACGCTGTGTCGTGAGGATTTAGGGTAATTGAGCAATGCAGCAAATGCTTGTTGGACTTTGGTTGGATTTCTTATAAGTTCGGACTTGACTTAACCTGTTTTGAGGTGAAATTTTCCTTTTGTTAGGGTCTTCGTGTAAGCAGTTTGCTGTAGCATTAGTTTTAGCCCCTGAGTTGGATTTCGGAGTTTCCTGTTTCACAGTTTAAATAGATGAACCGGATCTTGGATCTTCTTTTCGTGTGATATTCTAAAGAGAATGCATATCTCTTTATTTGCTGATGCCTTGTCCCTTGCATCGTAGGTGATTGATGTTCTGCACCCTGGAAGACCCAATGTCTCCAAGGTAACCACAGTTTGTGAGTAATTCAGTGTTGTTGTAGGTTCTTTTTGCCTGTTTGATTGTTTTATTCCACCATTACTTTTACTGAAAGTTGTTGGTTTGCTTCTTGTTTTCTTTTTTAATCTTAGGCTGAGCTTAAGGAGAAGCTTGGAAGGATGTACGATGTGAAGGACCCCAACTCAATTTTCGTTTTCAAATTCAGGACTCATTTTGGAGGTGGGAAATCCACTGGGTTTGGCTTGATCTACGACTCTGTCGAGACTGCGAAGAAGTACGAGCCAAAGTACAGGCTTATCAGGGTAATCTCCTTTTTTTCCTTTAGATACATAAAAATATGAAAGATGACGCAAGGATGTAAGGCTAGAGCTTGTTCTTCTGTGATCTTTATCTGAGAGCTGGTCCATGAAAGATTCTACGCTGTGACTTCTCATGGTGTGTTTGCTGTGCTTGCTTCTAAGATGTTTTTTCCACAATCTCGAATCCTGGGATATATGTTCTAATAGAATAGGTGATGTTAAAAAATCATGAAGCAACACATATGCAACCTGAAAGACCCTTCTTCTCCACCTCTCTCTCTCTCTCTCTCTCTCTCTCTCTCTCTCACCCTGAGTATTTTCTGGTTAGGATGTGATTGATGATTGGTTTGACATTGATCCCTTGTGTCCTATGACAACCAACTAAATCAATCCTCTGTGCAGAATGGACTGGATACTAAGGTCGAGAAGTCAAGGAAGCAAATGAAGGAAAGGAAGAACAGGGCCAAGAAGATCCGTGGTATTAAGAAGGTACAGAGTTTAAGTTTTTCTTCTTACTGTTTATTTCTGTAGTACAGTGGTAACCGTTAATTGTGTATTCATGTATTATCATTCTGTACAGGCAAAGGCTGGTGATGCAGCCAAGGCTGGAAAGAAGAAGTGAGGTGTTTAGGGATCTCCTAACCTCAAAGGGCCCAGATGCAGTTTCCAGCTCCTCTTTACTGTGTCTTCCTTTCTTATATCTTAATTTTGTCGAATGCCATTTTTCACATCTTTTGCCAGACTTAGTTGGATCAGAAGCTCAATCATATTCTAAATTTTGATTATCTTGTGATGGATAATTTTTGATTCTCGAACGATGACTCTCGTACTGAGCTACTTATTGTAGTCAAAGTTCCAAGCTCCAAACTCTACCTGCTAAGATAGTTTTACAGTTCAATATGTTGAGATTCTCCAAAAGTTCCAGATCAGAGACCATTTCTTGTACACATTCCAGGAAGATAGAAACCGCATCAGCTATGGTCGGGTTTGGGTTTGGGTCTGGTTTGGCTTTCATGGGATGCACTTGCTTATCGAGCTTGGAATATGTTTGGCTTTCATGGGATGCACTTGGTTATCAAGCTCGAAATATATATTGAGTACACGCTCTCATTTTACAAGCTTTATCTACTATCTGCATAGCGTGTGAAATGTGTATCGTCTTGTATTATTGATACGCTGGAACTTTGGCCTCATAAGTACTTGTGCTGTGCATATGATGTGTTTTGGTGATATGCATAGAGAGTAGTGCGGGTATGGTATCTGCGAGTGGCATGTTTTTACCCATTCTCACCTCTCAAATTTGCTACTGAGGGGGGACGTGTTGGTGTCGAATGGATTTGTAGGTTGGATCATGACATATGATACAAAAGGAAGAATTATGCTGTTCATCGATCGTTGAATTTTTGAACGCTTATTTTCTTCAAATCTTTGGAATTCTAATTATTCTAATCGAGCCTTTCAAAATTTATAAATTCTCCAATCAAGTCCCTTTGACACCAATGCGACTGTAGACTATGCATTGTCCGCGACAAAAGTTTTTGCCTCGGACGAGCCACCGTCGAAAAAACTGCCCTCATGGATGATACACCATAAAAGAAATTTACGTTATACTTTAATACGGCCTAATGCCCACATTAGCCTTATTGGTTGGAACTGTTGTATAGAATATTGCATGGATTAGTCTATCCAAACCAATATGATCATACTCAATGGAAATGTAAGCTAGGGCCATGCGGTCTTGGTCCAATCCGGAAATCGGACTAAACCGATCAATTCTAAGTGGTTCCATAAGAATCGGTCCTATTCCTAGAGAGGAATCAGACCGACTAGCTTAAGGTATATATTTTTTCTATTCAGCAAAGGGCAAACAATGCATATTATTTATCGAAGTAATATCTTCTTTTATTACTAATTTCCCTGTTATTACTAATTTCAATCCTACATTAAAGTAACTTAAGAAAAAAAACATACAAAAAAATAATAAGTTCTCATAAATTGGATCGGGATCGGGATTGGCCGGTCCAGCCTAATCCAGTTTAGTGACAGGCAAGGTTGGTTCCTATGTCCACAGGGTGGAAACCGATCTACTGTGGAACAGATGACTAGCCACGTTCACTACAGTGTTGGACTGCAATGACTAAGTCCAGTCTGATCCAGTCTTGTGACAGGCAAGGTTGGTTCATATGTCCACAGGGTGGAAACCGATCTACTGTGGAACAGATGACTAGCCACGTTCACTACAGTGTTGGACTGCAATGACTAAGTCCTTGTAATAACTTCACTTGGGAAGATTCCCATTTCAACTTCCTTGCGTCATCTCTCTCTCTCTTCTGCAACTGCGAGTACACGCTGCGCACACTCGCGCTCTACCATCTCCCATTTCCATTCCCCTCCTTTTACTTTCTGTGACTCATTTCTTGACCATCCACTAAAGAATCCGGTCAAATTTCACTCTCCCCCACCTGAGATCCTGCAACAGAGGACGCCCAGTTGTAAGCTCAAGCTCTCGAATCGCTTCGTGGATTTCGCTTGTGCGTACCTACTCGTGGTGATTGCGATTGATGATGTGAAATTTGCTTTGCTTTGGCTATCTTCGTTGCCTTTGCTGGTGTTTCCGGGGATGTTGGCTCTCCCCCTTTTGTCTTCTGTTCATCGTTTGCCGCCTTAAATGGGAAAGAAAACAAACACGTGGGCTGTGTTCGTTAGCTTCTTTATCAAACGGAAGGTTTAGGATACTTCAAGTGTGAAAGTCAACGCTCTTGGAGTTGGCTGGGTAGCATTTTGGACATTGAATTGTCAAGCAAATCAGTTCCATGCAGCTTTAGACATTACGTGAAAGTAGAATCTCGATGGAATGTGATATAATATGTGGATGATCTTGTGAAATTCCAGGTGACTTTAGTTGTAACACTGTCCTTATTGACCGATCGTTCCAGATAGCCGTCGTGTACTGGAAATGCGCAGTGTTTGCAAGAGGGAACTAGAATGAGAACCAGATTTAGTTTTAGTCTCAGAATTTTTTTGTGCAGACTCGTGGGGTGGTAGTTCCTTTGCGTTTTATGTCACGGTGGTTATCGGGATATTGTCACTTGCCGATGTGATCATCTAACTGTCGTGCTGTCTTTCCTCAGTGGTTGAAGCTAAAGACAGAAGGCCTCTGTTGCTTCTGCATTTCCTGGTCATTAAGAAGGTAAGCAAGATATGTTCATTTGGCATGACTTTTCTTCATTGCATTGGTCATTAAGGCAGCAGTGCATCAATTTGTGTTTCTTCATGAGTTGATGGGTCAATCTCCAGCTCTGAGTTAGAATTTTGTGTGACCTACATGAAAAAGCTTGAATCATTGGGTCAATTTGGGAGTGTTTTGTATGATGTGCTGAATAAATGAATGGAAAATCTCAAGAAGTTTCAGATTTTTTGCTGGGATTTTTCTTCTCATTTGCCAAAGTGGGCTTCTTAGTTATTTGCACAGGTCCTTATTTGCTGAATCACTCAAAAATCTTGGTGGGTTTTGCAGTGGTACAAAAATGGTGGAAGAGAAGTCTATGATTGCAAAAGATGTCACTGAAGTAAGCTAATTGCATGACTCATCTCAGTAATTCTCTATAGTTTGAATACTGCCTTTGTGTGCTTATGTTACTACATTCTTGTTCATATTTTAATCGGATGCAGTTAATTGGTAAGACCCCTCTGGTGTACCTCAACCATGTCACTGACTGTTGTGTTGCCCGAATTGCTGCCAAGCTAGAAATGATGGAGCCATGCTCCAGTGTCAAAGACAGGTACAATAACATTTCATTTCAAAAAAAGAAAATTTCCCTTCCTTGTTAAACTGCTAATGACTGTGCCTTTATTTCTTATTCGTACCTTCATATAATGTTCCAATCTGGATATACGTTACTTAGACAACAAGATCAGTTAGTCTGGTCAGAGTTCCATTCTTTGTTTGACTCGAACTCCTTGCCAGAATCTACTATTGAATAAAACATCGACTGCAGTTATCATCTATGAAAATGGTCCACAAAATTCCAAGTCCTTTGAGAAACATTTAGTTTGTCTGGACAAAGCCTTATAACTGAAGGCTACTACAATAGAAGAGTATGAAATGGCTATTTCCTTCCCTCCCATTTTATTCACCATCCACTTTTCTCTCTTTATTTGCTCACAAACCATACGCCCTTTCTCGCTTGCACACCTGCATGCACCAATCCTAGTGAACGACAACAGATGAGTCAGACACTTGGAATGGATGTGTTTCATGTGGAATTCATTCCTTATCTCAACCTTGTCTACAGCCTCTAGGTATGTGGATTACTTCATATTCAGGGTCTAATACGGATATGTTTTCTCTGTCTGCAGGATTGGGTACAGTATGATTGTAGATGCAGAGGAGAAGGGCCTTATTCGGCCAGGGCAGGTTAGTTACTGAAACCTCTCTTTCCAGGTTCATAATAAGTGGTGGCTTTGTGCGCTTATAAATGAAGGACAGTGCTCTGGTATGATGACAATAGCAATAATATACTAACTAAGGGCTCCTAGCTCATGCATCTGAGACTTTTGATATAGTTCCTGAAGGATAGGAACATCTTTCTCGTTGAAAGTGTTTATAACTAACCTAGAAAATGGGCATTTTCTCTCTGTCTCTCTCTCTTCAATTGTAGGTTGTAGAGTGATAGATGATGATGAAGAAATCTAACCATAAATATTACTTGCTCGATTTGATGAAGAGTGTTTTGGTCGAGACAACTAGCGGAAATACTGGGATTGGTCTGGCATTTATTGCAGCTGTGAAGGGTTACAAACTCATAATAACAATGCCTGCTTCAATGAGCCTTGAAAGAAGAACCATCCTCCGTGCATTTGGAGCTGAGCTGATCCTGACTGATCCAGCCAAAGGCGCAAAAGGTTCCATTCAGAAGGCGGAAGAGATAGCAGCAAAGACTCCAAATGCATTCATGCCTCAACAGTTTGAAAACCCTGCCAATCCCAAGGTACTTTTTGGTTCTTGATATGATGTTTGCAGGTTTGAGCTGTTCATTTATAGTATTGATCAAGAAAAAATGTTCATTGATAAGATCTTGTCTCTGTTGTCAGATTCATTATGAGACCACCGGACCAGAAATATGGAAAAGCTCCGGTGGGAAAATCGATGCCCTTGTTTCTGGAATTGGAACTGGGGTACAGTAACTGGAGCGGGTAAGTATCTCAAGGAACAAAACCCCAATGTTAAGGTTAGATTCTCTTGTGGTTATAATATTGGGACAGAAGTTTTCTCTTTCCAATAGTCCTATTTCTCATGTCACACATACACCTCTGTTATTGTCTTTAGCTCTACGGAGTAGAACCAGTGGAGAGTGCAGTTTTGTCTGGAGGGAAACCTGGTAAGTTCTGATGTCACATGACTGACATTCTTAATCTTTTAATTCATTAGGCTAGTTAGTTCTAGCTATTATACACTACTTTCTGCAAGTGCCACAGTAACCATGGACTAATGATGGTCCTTTAGCATGTAGCTCTGTATTTCCTTTCATTGTTCTATTTTGCATTGTTTATATCATATTTGCAACCGGTGGCGCTGCTTTTTTATCTTCTAATGCAGTCAATTGTATCCTTTTTTGCTGTTCTAACTTATAAGCATGTTAAGTGCCAAATATCTCCAAATAAGATTTCTCTCTTTTGAAAACTATCTTGTGTAATCCTCCATTTGACCAAGAATTTCATGCCCATAAAATTTCCTAGGCCCTCATAATATTCAAGGTATCGGCGCTGGTATCATACCCGGAGTTTTGGACATGGATTTACTCGATGAAGTAATACAGGTAAGAGTTACTGCAAGAGATGTTATTTGTTCCCTTTCCCCTTATAAAGCTGGGAAAACGGTTCATTTACTTCCATATGTCAAGGGGAGGAGGACACCATAAGCACCATAGCTTTCGTGTAACTTTTTTGTCAATCACTTGGGTGCCATTACTTTTAAAAATCGCTCACTCGAGTGCTATTGGTGATTTCCGTTGATGGAAAATGCAAAGTGCCATTAATTTATCATAAATTGGGCTACATGACTCACTGGAGAAATTTAATCAGCAAAAGAGTGCAGAAATGACTTGTAGAGAACTGAAGTATTGCAGAATCGAAGAGGAAGAAGAGGACAATTGCTTAGGCAATTTCTTTTTCCTCTTTTTTTATTTGAAGCGGCTTATAAATTGATCAACCAATCTCGAGCTGAGGCTCAGAGAACTTGTGGTCAAGGCTTCAATATGTGCAACATGTTGGATGCTCCATTGGAGCACTCGCGTTCGATTGCGCGGGCTTCGGATTCCTCGCTGCTGCAAACAACTTGTGGACCCTCATCTCCGTCTCCCCCCCCCCCCTCTCTCTCTCTCTCTCTCTCTCTCTCTCTCTCTCTCTCTCTCTCTCTCTGTGCAATAATCATTTAGTTTGCAATGAAATAGATGGGGGAAGTGCATCGTCTCTCTCGGTGCCGGAGAGAGAGAGAGTTTTCCCTAGCTATAAATTAAACATCATTGTTTTGGTTACTTATGCCACATTGGACGAAGAATTTTCCATGTTGGACTTCAATTTCATTCTGAAAAGCCATATTGGAGTCAAAATTAGTTTAAAAAGCCATGTGGGATGAATTGCCAAAATAGACACGAACAATTTTTACCGATTTGGAACTCAAGTGATCGAGAAAAGAAAAAGTTATGGCACTCAAATGAACTTATGAAAGTTATGGCACTTGTGATATCCTTATGCCTATATCAGGTGATGGAAGAGCTAAATGACATAAAGATGGATAATACTGGTTTTAGCAAGAATGGGTTCGTAAGCAATGAGCTTTCTAAGTTACAGTTTCTTTTCTTAGGAGTGAGCTTAGGTTTGATAGGAAATTGCAAGGTGGCTTCGAATAACAAGTGGAAAAGTAAAATAAGTCTCCCGTTCTTTGCATGGCTTCACAATTATGTGTGTGGACATTGTAACTTCATCCTACTGATGTACTTTGATAGTTTCATGTTAGAATTCCTAAATTGTTCGTTTTATGAGTGCTTCTTGACTTTGTACTCTTTGCAATATATCTGGACAATGCAAATGCACAAGGACGAAAGGTATATTTACAAATCATTGAATACAACAAAGGTTTATCCAAAAGGCTATGTATGTTGTTTGTCGGCCACTTATGGAAGCAATCTATTTTTGCCATCTAGTGTTGATCATCATTCTCTGAGCTTATACGTTCCTGAGTTAATATTCAGTGCCATATCACTTTCCAGATATCAAGCGATGAAGCTATTGAAACTGCGAAGCAGCTCACATTGAAGGAAGGCTTGCTGGTAATCTGCGTTCAATGTTTGTGCTTTCCTATTGTGCAAATACTGTGATCCATTAGGAATGTCAACCACTGGTAGCTCTTATAGCCAAAAAAAAAAAGAAAAAGAGAAAAAACTACTGCTAGCTCTTATTGTACGTTTTGCATTCATTGCAGTCTCATGATCGTTGGGATGCACTTTGCAGGTAGGAATATCATCCGGAGCAGCAGCTGCTGCAGCAATTAAGATAGCGAGAAGGCCAGAAAATGCTGGGAAACTCATCGTTGTAAGTGTTTCTTTCACCCAGAAACAATTGTCCAATTTTACATTGAAATTTAGATCGGTGTCTGAAAACACTTTGTTGCATGGAAGATTAATAATGTCTCGAGCATCATAGCCTTGATATCCATAGGTTTTCATTAATGATTCTCCGTTTCCTGGATTGACTAGTTTGGCGTTTCTCTGAGTTTATACTGCATGAACTTTATCAGGTGATCTTCCCCAGTGGTGGAGAACGTTATTTGTCGTCTGTGCTATTTGAGTCCGTGAAGCAAGAGGTTGAGAATATGGTTTTTGAGCACTGACCAGGCGGAGTTCCGATCAATAGAGATGCTTGGGTGTTGTGCTGTTGTTCTGAAACATTCCGTGGATAAGTGTTTGCATTAGAAAGGTTTGTTCTGCGTGGCTGTATCATTGTAACCTGTCGAAGCTAGCTGCGGAACTGGAGATCTGTACTCTGTGAAGAGGAGAAAAAAGAGTTAAATTTAAATGAAATCGATAGAGTCTAGATCTTCTTCTCCAAAATTATAGAGGCTTGTCTTCCAAGGGTCCTTCTAGTCTTTTCACGCTTTCTCGCGGAATCGTCTGGTCACCTTCTAATAGACGATGTTTTACAGCCTGTTCACCTTCTCCAAAAGGTCCTTCTAGGCTTAGACACACTTCCCGTTTGATATCTTGTTCTCCTTCTGTAGAAGCATAGCCTAATCATGCTTTCAGACATCCTGTGGTAGACTCCATCTGCATATTTGCTTGTGCCCATGTAAACATCCAGTCTTAGACACACTTTCCGTTTGTTCTCCTTCTGTAGAAGCGAGCCTAATCGTGTTTTCAGACATCCTGTGATAGACTCCATCTGCATATTTGCTAGTGCCCATACAAACTTTCTATACGATTAAATGCACACTTCAATAACTCTGAATATTTCGTCATCTTCAAAGCACTGTAGGGGTATTTTCTCAATGAGTTTTGCCCCCATAGACCAGTCACGATGGAAAATGGCTAGAATTTTTGCCTCGGAGTGGCCATTGCGGAACAAAATTGCCTTCAGAGACAAGCCGAAACGAAAGAAATCCTTTTAAATCATACTCCGACACAGCTTAAAGCTCACATCAATTTTAAATGGTCGGAAGTGATATCGGGGTAACTTCGTCGAAAATTTGAGCAAGTGCTAGCACTTTCTTAGACAAATTAGAAATTTGTTAATG